>APFE030124877.1:0-13307 GCA_000404065.3 Pinus taeda | reverse complement strand
TGAAAATTATGTCATTTCTTTTAGCAAACTACTATTGTGTATGTTTAAATTTAACTAGATGTTAGAATGATTACATTATTCATGTATGTTTACTAATAAGAATTTGTGTTCATGTGTTTATGGATCGATTTTGAATTTTCTATTATTTTGTCATATATAGATATATATATAAATATATATACATTGAAAAATATGTATAGTCGAACCTAATGCCGAACCTCATTTGAACCTGATCGGAAAATTCGAACCTAATCGCCGTCAAACTCGAATTCGAACTCGAACCGTGTGACATAGATTATAGCATATGGGTCTACATCCTTTTCTTTGACAAGTCAAATGGCAGCAGACCTTTTCCTTGTTACTTCATGAACTTCTAGTGTTGAGATGCGCAAAGTGATAAGATCCTTCAATAGGCAATGACATAAATTATAAGTCATGAATATGGCCACATTTTAAATCCTTGATCTGCAGAGCAACTTTCCTGGACATGTTGCTTTGTTTTACAATACTCTTTTCCCCACTTTTGGATTGTGGCAAGTTTCCATCTTCAAAATTTCTTCGATCTCATTGGCTACAAGCTGTATCCATGATTTCCTCTTGTGATATAGTTGTGCTCCAATATTTGGCATTGTGTTTTAGTTGCTCTCTGATTCAAAATGGATCATTGTATAAAATGTCATCTATTTTGGTTCTTTTTGGGTGGAAAAATTGGAGATATTTGCTTGTAGGGCCTGTTACAACAAAATCTAGTACCCTTAATGTAAAGTCCCAAACACAAGGGGCTAGTCTAGTGCAACTTAGGAAGGCTACTCACTGTTACCTTAGTAGCCCTTCCTCCGTATTTAAGTTGGCTCTTCTCCAACTCAAGGGTGACTTCCCTAAAAGGTAGGATTGCCAAGGCTATGGAGTGGAGTCTCTAGGTGATGTATGAAGAGTGAGCCTTGACAAAACATACATTGTAGAATGTGGAAAAATGCCAATGGGAATGAAAGGAAAGGAAGACGACAGAGCAAGGAAATGGGATGATATGGGACCAATGCCTATCAAAATCTATGGGCTCATGGAGTCATGAGACATTGCTAAATGAATGGATTAATTTAACACCGTCAACCATTTTGAGACAGGCCATGAAGTAGAAAGACTAATTTGACACCTTCCACCCACCTAGATGAAAGATCTAGTTTGAAACCTTCATCAATTAGTTTGTACCTAATGAAAAGTTAACTTGTTTGATAGATTATACCTTCAGGTGCTTGCTGGAAATTATAATGTGGAAACTAATCTTGGAGGGGTGACTTTGCAACACATCAAATTAACATAAAGGTGTTTTATTAGCTGCCTTGTTCTCCAATCAACAAATCGATATGATAGAAAAAATGAAACAAAGTATAAATAAGACAACAAATAAGACGAGGTTTCTACAACATCATTACAACAAATGAATATCATAGAAAATAACCATACTCCAAAACAACAATACCTCATTTATTTATTAGTCTTCAAACGTGACATGCAAGGGGGGCCAACATCATCATATCCAAACTCCAGCCTTCCAAGTACATATGAAATGGAGGGAAGCTCCTCTTCATATGAAGTGAATTAAATCTTTCATACGATAAAATCTATTATCTTTCTAACTCCATGACAAGTCAACAAATTATAAAATATTGGAGTAGTTATTGTAACATTAAGAGAGGATGCACCATTCAGAAATTGACATTATACCAAGTTAAATGCTCAACGGATCCACATAGAAATCGCTCTAAAACAAAGAAGGCATGTAAAATATAATAAAAATATTCTTCAATCTAGGAGGATGTGCTCAAGGGTCCTCTCGGAAGATCTCACTAAGTGTGCCATCCAAGGTGCATGGGAGATATAACAATAAAATATTCCTCATAGGAGAATTTTCCATAACCAACCTCTAAAAATAGAAAGTGGTCCTCAGAATGCATGCAACCAATCCATGTGCAAATCTTGAGGCAACAAACTCCATGAATGAATGTGAAAAATGAAATAGTCCCGAGCTCAGTCAATGCGACCTCCCAAATCAAAAAAGAATTTGGTCAAACCAAGTCAAATAAGCCCAAGTTAAATAAGTCAACACTGGTCAAAGCACTCCCAAAATAGAAAGTCAACTTGGCCAAAACATAAAACCTTCTTCTCCTTCGCACGTGTGAAGTTCTTCTTGCAATTTCGAGATCTACAAACTGTTTGATGTGATGTGAGGTGTGTTCGATGGTCTCCAAGTGAGTTCAACGAATGCCTATTTATAGGAAGTTGAGGAGGGCTAATTTCACAGATGTGGGCCGACTTGTCATCTTCATTGGGCTGACATGTCAAACTCAAAGTAATTTTTCTTTGACCATTTTGGAAATTCCTTTGAAGAGGAGAGGTTCCTCCATGGGGTTGATGGGCTTCTCCTCAGGAAAATTCATCTTGTAGCTACCAATTTTCAATTGTGTGTGTGTGGCTATGTGAGATTGATTAATTTAATGTGCTTTTGTTGAATAATTTTTGTTTATGTTAAAAACTCAATTGGGCTTTTATTCAGTAGGTCTGCGATAAATTTGCTAGGAATTAGTTGCCGGTTTGGAAATTAACAATATTGGGATTCTCATCATCAATATCACCCTCTAAGCAATAAATTAAGATAGAAAAAACTCAACATGTCAAATCGAGATTTTGTTTGAGTGATGGGTACATTTTTATTGGGGTCATGACAAAGGAGTTCAACAATCGATGCCAACAACATCGAGGTACATAGAGGGCTTGGTGCTCTTGCTTAAATGCTAGTTCCAAACCCTCATGCATGACTTAATGTTAAAATTGGCAGCTAGGGCCAAACTCCATGTGGGTCATCTTATTTATGGCAGCTGATATTTTTCTTGGATCCCTCTCATCGAGAGGTGTAGGATTGATCTAAAGATCATCCGATTCTGATAAGTATTTATGAAGATATGAATTTATTTTGATTATGGGCAAATTGTCAAGTCGGCCAGCAACTTATGTAGGCTCAAAAGCCCAACACTCATGTCTATTCAACCTCTACGTTTTAGAATAAATAGAAGAAGACTTGAAGTCATTTGTCACAGACACACACTCACTCTTGTGATCTCACTTCATCTTGTTTTGGGTTTGATGAAGATGAGAGCTATAGGGAGTGCCCTAGGGTATACGTTGCCCTAGATAACATGCCCTAGATCTAAATGCAGTCATAGGAGAATAAGCTCTACGTTGCTCAAAAAGCTGAAAAAGCCGGAAAAGTTGGAACTGCCGGAAAAGCCGAAACTGTCGGAAAAGCTGGAAAAGTCGGAACTGCCGGAAAAGTCGGAACTGTCGGAAAAGCCGAAAAAGTCGGAAAAGTCGGAACTGTCGGAAAAGCCGAAATTGTCGGAACTGCCAAAAAAGCCGGAAAATCAGGAACTACCGGAACTGCCAAAAAAGACGAAACTGCCGGAAAAGCTGGAAAAGTCGGAACTACTAGAAAAGCCGGAAAAGTTGGAAAAACCGGAACTGCCGGAAATAGCTAGAACTGCCTGGAACTGCCGAAATAGCTGAAGCATCTGTCTCCGAAGGAGAGCAGCATGCAAGGGACAACTAACTAACATTGGGACAATTGTATGGTACTTAGCAGCAAATACCCCAAGCATGCAATGTTACAGCTAGCATGCAAGGGACAACTAGCATTCAACAACAAGCATGCTAGGGACAACAAGCAAGCAAGGTGCAGCCAACACATAGGTCAGGATGGCAACATGGTGCAGCAATTGCACGTAATGTAGTACAGTGATGAGTACAGTCATGATTAATGAAGCATGATGAGATGCAGCATGGTGATGATGGGTGCAACATGGTGCAACGCGGTGAGGTGCAGCATGATGACGAAATGCAGCGCAACGATAGGTGAAGGAGTCATCTTGGAGAATTAGTTGACGCAGCATGTCTTCAACTGATCTCATGTATCATCTTCTTAGAGATGATCTAGATTCTATGCTCTTATCTAGATAAGTCAAAGTGTTGACTTTTGTTTTAAACGCACTATCTCTCTCTCTTTTTGCTGAACTATTGAAGAACATATAAGAAGAATTGATCAAGGGTTTCCCCACATTGGGGTTTGTCCCTGGCTAGTGCCACACCTTGTGTCCTTTTGTCTTGGCTTGTCTTTTGTGATTTATATTTATGTTCTATTTGCAGTTTACTTTAATGCTGATGTGATTGCTAATTTGGAAAAGATATTGACCTAACAGTGAAAATTGAAATAAATTGCTCTAGCATAGAACATACCTAAAATTAACACTTAATCCAATGGAAACGTTGCAATCCCCCCAATCCTGAAATCTTGATAATTTTTAAGTTTGCTAGCTTTTGAGTGGGATCGAAAATTCTACTTTCTCCATATAAAATCCAATGAGGTTGGAACCACTTTCAAAACATCATGAAACAATTAATGGTGATTTATAAAATTTAAGTAATATTTCATCCTTTTAATTTAAGAATTGAACATTACGATTAATTGCATAGCAAATGTAGGGCCCTATGGTTGAATATTTGGTTGCCCCGCTTATAAAGTATTTTTTTTTTTAGAAAATGCATTTCAAGGGTCAGTAGTTGCATTATATAAAACCGATTGGTTTGGTTAAAGAACCGTTTGGTTTCCTATAAAAACCAATTAGTTCAATATGGAATCGACCTTTTTCAGTTTTGTGCCACCGATCAGACCGATTAATGTTGATGTTTGTTGCTCTAGTAGGTACTTTTGCATAGGGCTAAGTCTCTAGGCATGCAGAAGTTGCCTAAAGTCTCCTTAGACACTTGCTCTAGTGTGAGCAACTTCCATGTGTAACTTAGCCTAATTTTAACTTAGGAAAAACACATAATTATTATGTTGGCTAATTGAGCTAAAGTAAACTTAGGAAAAGTGAATAATTACTTTAATAATTATTTTTTAATCTCAACCCTTGATCTCAAGAGAGGCGAGATCTAATCTCGACCGTCAATCACTTTGGAGATTAGGGTTAGGGATTTAGCTTAATGTAAAGTTATAAAAGCAAGACTAAGGAGAGGGAGAAGACACACCATACAACAACACACGATTGAGAGAGGTATCTCATTGAGGAGTGCGATACTCTAGTGCGTTGGGTTTGAGGGAGTGCAGAAGGGGAGCTTGAAGATCCAGGGCCTAATCTACTAGATCATATCCAAGGCATTTTTTGTCATCGTAATCTTTCTTAGTTGGGCCATTTTCCTAGGAAGGGAGCCCAAGTAAGTTTTGAAAGTTAATGAAGAACTACGATTGGGTAGAATCTGTTGTGTCATGTGATTGAGGTTGGTATATTTTGCTTCCGCCAAATTTATTGTGTTAATGAACCTAGTTGTGCAATTAATCAATAGTTTTGTAATCTATTAGGAATTAAATTTCAAGTGCTACGTTTGCACTTTGCAGTAATTCTAACAGTTAAGGTTCAAAAACAACTAGATTGACTAGTTCAACTGGATCGAGTTCAGTTTTGATAACACTGCTTCTTCCCATCATACTACTTCCTAGACGTAAAGGAGTAACCAAAGTTCCATTCAAAGTTTTCTTCTTTCGACCTTGAATTCTAGGAGTATCCCTTGCTCGTACATCCCCCCCCCCTCCCCCAGGAAAATATATCCAGTTTCCTTTATGGTTTCAGAGGACTTTGATAGCGAGCCCGTGCCTTGTTCACCTCCCTCACCCTTGGCCATGTTGAAGAATCTAGGGCAATTAGAGTTAATGAGATTCTTCTTTCATGATAACTATTTGTGAGGTATGTTAAGTTTTCTTCTTAGCACAATCTTCATTTGTTATTATTAGAGTGTGTCTTCCTTAGTTCATCAAATAGCTACCAAAACAAAGAGACAAGAACACAAGATGTTGGCTTTCTGCTAGGGCCAAAACCTCTCACTCTTTGAGAGGAAAACCCGCACAAAATTCTTCTTATAGAGATTCCAATTGACAAATACCAAGACCATGACCCTTGACCTATTAGGCCACTCCAAGACCAAGACACCAATCCTGTTCTTTGTCAATGCTAAGTTCATCATCATTGCTACACCATTGAGGCCATCACTACTGCACCACTTCATTACTGCTGCAACATCTTTGTTGTACCTTCACTGAGGTCTTTGTTGATTTGGGGTAGCATTGGATGTGCTCTAGCCATGAAGATTGGTGGAGAGGCTAAAGCACATGAGATCTCCAAGGCCTAGAAATCGTTTTGGGAAATTCCATTCGGATGAGGAGTTATTAAAATAATTAATATTTTTAATGGGTTCCTAAGTCTAAACTTAGGAAAATAAAAATATTAATGGGTATTAATAAAGGTAAGGATGAGAAGCTTCTACGAGACGAGGATCAAGTCTATATTAATGTTAGCCGTTGATTAGGGACTTAATCTCGACTGTTGATTCATCAACAAGAAAAGTATAAGAGAAGACTTGAGGGTCATCTGGAGACACACCAACAGATACTCAATATCCCAAGGAAAATCGATTTCTTAGAGAGAAGGGAAAATCGATTTCAGAGGGAGAGTTGCAGGGTGTGGAAGAGGGGGTGATTAGTAGCAGTGGGAAAGCTCAAAAGAAGAGATGCAGGGACTCTGAGAGACAGTGCAGAGGGAGACGCAGTGGATGACGTAGTGAAGGATAGAGCAATGCAGAGCCAAGCAGGATGACGCAGGACTAACGCATTAGGGAAAGGAAGTCCTCCAAGGTGTCAGAAAGTCTCGGAGAAAAGTCTCAAGTGTTTTCTCCCGGTGTCTATGTAAAATATTTATGTAAAAGTGATTGTTGTTGAAGATTAATAAAACCCTCCTTTGCTGCACCGGTTTTCCCGCATTGGGTTTTTCCGGGGACAATTGTCCAAAAATAACTATGTTGATGTGTTTGATTCCTTTGCATGTATTTGTTTCTGTATAATGGTGTGATATCTATAGTAGAATTTATTTTAATATTTACTGAAAGGATTTCGTAAATAACTTATTGGAAAATAAGTAGGTAAAATAAATCAGTTGCTGCAGTAATAGAATTTTTGTTTAGAAATTTTCACATGGTATCAGAGCAAAGATTCAAAGACAGGAAGGGAAAATCAGTTATGGGTCAAGAACATGATGCAGAGGCATCCACGTCAGGAGACTCGTGCAAATTTTTCAGAAGATTGCACAAGAGATAGAATTTTCAATTTCTCTATGCTAGCTTCCAAATTGGAAGAAGAAGCTACTTGCGTAGCAAGCTTTGCATCATCAAGGGTATGGTATATAGACAGTGGAGCCTCCTGGCATATGACAGGAATCCAGGAATGTTTCTCAGATTATCAAGAGGAAAGAATGAATTTTTAGATCACCATGCAGAATAAGGCAAAGTGTACTTCAGTAGGGAAGGGTACTATAGTTTTTCAAACAGAAATAGGAGAGCGGTTCCGAGCTACCAATGTGCTACATGTGGCAGGATTGGGGATGAACTTACTTTTCGTATCTCAACTTCAAAGCAAGGGCTACGACATTTTCTTCATTAAGGAGAAAGTATACGTCAAACACCCAAGTTAGAAAAAGAAGGTACAGATTGGAATCAGGAGTAACAAGTTGTATAGGTTGCAACTAGAATCACCAATGGCACTGATAGACAGTAATGGAGACAAGGATTTGAATGAACTATGGCACAGAAGGATGGGACATTTGCACCATGGGGCCCTGAGAATTCTTAGGAAAACTGTAACAGGAGTTCCAGATCTTAGTATAGAACGAGATGATGTATGCAGAGGGTGTGCTTTGGGCAAGTATGCCAAAGCAGCGTTTTCTAGAAGTAAAAATAGGGCCAAGAGTGTACTAGGATTGATACACTCAAATATCTGCGGACCGATGTCCACAAAAGCTCTTAGTGGTGCCAAAGATTTCGTCACCTTCATTGATGACCATTCCAGGAAGACTTGGATCTATTTTTTGAAAACCAAGGATGAGGTTTTCTGTCGATTCAAAGAGTTCAAGGCTCTAGTGGAGAATCTGATAGGAATGAAAATAAAAGTGTTGCGCTCAGACAATGGTGGAGAGTATGTTGACAAGGACTTTACCGATTTTTGCGCTAGGGAGGGCATCAGAAGAGAGTGGACAGGTCCTTACAATCCAGAGCAAAATGGAGTAGCGAAAATGAAGAACAGGGCTATTGTGGAAGCAACTAGGGCAATGATGTATGATCAGGATATGCCAAAATTCCCATGGGCAGAAGCATGCAGCACGTCAATCTATGTCCAAAGTAGAACTCCTCATAGGGCATTGGGCAAGATTACTCCAGAGCAAGCCTTCATCGAGAAGACACCTGAAGTTAGTCATTTCAGGATATTTGGGAGTTTAGCATATTGCTGTATACCCGAGGAGAAGAGGAAGAAGTTAGATCAAACTACAGAGGAAGGATATCTTGTGGGATATAGCGAGAATGCTAAGGCATATAGAATCTATCTTTTAGGGAGTAGGAAGGTAGTAGTTCGACGAGATGTGAAGTTCATGGAAGATAGGGCCTTCATAAAATTTTGAGAAATGCCTTTCGAGGAGCAGTAAAAAGATGAGCTGTTGATCAAACCACTTCAACCAACGGAAGCCAATACCAGGAATTCTCCTTCAAAACAAGAGGAATCACAGGAGGAGGAAGAGTTAACAGATGCACCTACTACCAGAGGAAGAACGAGCTAGGAACTCTGATAGATTTTGCGGGATGCAGAAGAATTCATTGGTGCACCCAGGAACAGTGAAAGGGAGCAAAGACAGCCAAATAGATATCAAGCCTAGTAGCTCAGGTTGGGGAACCTTCCAATTTTCAGGAGGCCGCTTAACATCAAGTTTGGATGGATGCGATGATGGAGGAATACAACTCTATAATGGTGAATGATCTCTGGGAAGTAGTGCCTAGGGCTTAGGACATATCGAACCCTATGTTAGAGATGGATCTACAAGATTAAATACGTTGCAGACCACAATGTGGAAAAATACAAAGCTAGGTTTGTGGCTAAGGGGTATGCTTAGAAGGAAGGAATAGACTACGAAGAGACCTTTGCCCCAGTAGCCAGGTATACATCTATTAGAACTGTGATATCTCTTGCAGCACAGATGGGGTGGGAGATTCATCCGATGGATGTCAAAACGACATTCTTGAACAAGGTGATAGAAGAGGAAGTATACATCGAACAACCAGAAGACTTTGAGACACATGAGAAGAAATCTCATGTATGTAGATTGAAGAAAGCCTTGTATTGGCTCAAACAGGCACCTAGAGCATGGTATGGTCGAATTGATGGCTACTTGCAGAAGATGAAGTTCGTCAAAAGTGATGCGGATCCCAATCTCTACTATCTGGTTGTAGAGAATGAGCCTCTAGTCCTAGTATTATATGTGGATGATCTCTTCCTGACAGGATCATCTAGGCTCATTGAGGATTGCAAGAAGAATCTAGCCACAGAATTCGACATGAAGGATTTGGGACAAATGCATTTTTTCCTGGGGTTGGAAGTTTGGCAGTAGAAGAGTGAGATTTTCCTTGGACAAGGGAGATATGCTACAGAGATCCTGAAGAGATTTAGGATGCAGGACTATAGTCTGATGGCTACTCCAATGATCACCAACTGGAAGAAAATTGATGCATCAGAAGACAAAGATGTTGATCCTACCTTATACAGGGAGCTCATAGGGTCCCTGATGTATGTGGTCAATACCAGGCCAGACATTTGTTACACTGTCAACACCCTCAGTCAGTTCATGGTGGAACCAAAGAGGGTGCATTGGGCAACAGCCAAACATTTTCTCAAATATATACAGGGAACAATCGAGTATGGACTCTTGTACACCAAAAGTAATGATATCAGACTGAGTGGGTTTACTGATGCAGATTGGGCTGGAAGTTCAGTAGATCGGAAAAGTACCTCTGGGTATTGTTTCAACGTTGGATTGGGGATGACCTCTTGGTGCAGTAGGAAATGAAAATCCGTAGCTCTGAGCTCAGTTGAAGCAGAATATATGGCCGCTAGCACAACTTTGTGCGAAGCCATATGGCTTAGAAAATTGCTTGTGAACCTATTCAGAAGAAGGGTGGAGGCGACCAGGATCATGTGATAATCAGAGTTGCATCAAGCTCTCTGAGAATCTAGTATTTCAAGATCGGTCAAAGCACATTGATATTCGGTGTCACTTTGTCAAAGACTGTGCCCAACGAGGAGCTGTACAATTGAGCTACACCTACAAGAGAACAGGTGTCGGACATTCTTACCAAGGCCCTTGGAAGAACAAAGTTTGTTTATTTCAGGGAGAAGATGGGGATGGTAAAGAATCCATTTCAGTAGCAGAAATGGATAAGTGTCAGGTGTTGCAGTGCAGTAGTTAGCAGTGCTATGGGCAACATGATGCATCATTTGAGAGAGGGTTGCAGTGCAAATGTAGTGTTGGGAGGAAGGACCAGCAACAACACAGATGCAAAGGGAGTTGCAGTACAGATGTAGCAGTGGCAGAGCCATGGGCAATAGTACAGGAGACAACAATGCAGTGGATGTAGGGCAACAGGACTAACATCAACATAGGTATCGGTGCCAGATGATCAGTGTGATGTTCAGTGGTGGAGCATTACTAGAGCACATTCCTCGCTAAGAGCGAGTGTTGATATGGGGTAGCATTGGATGTGCTCTAGCCATGAAAATTGGTGGAGAGGTTAAAGCACATGAGATATCCAAGACCTAGAAATCATTTTGGGAAATTCCATCCGGATGAGGAGTTATTAAAATAATTAATATTTTTAATGGATCCTAAGTTTAAACTTAGGAAAATAAAAATATTAATGGGCATTAATAAAGATAAGGATGAGGAGCTTCTAAGAGATGAGGATCAAGTCTATTTTAATCTTAGCCGTTGATTAGGGACTTAATCTCGGCCATTGATTCATCAACAGGAAAAGTATAAGAGAAGACTTGAGGGTCATTTGGAGACACACCAGCAGATACTCAGTATCCCATGGAAAATCTATTTTTCAGAGAGAAGGGAAAATTGATTTCAGAGGGAGATTTGCGGGGTGGAGGAAGAGGGGGTGATTAGCAGGAGTTAGAAAGCTCAGAAGAGGAGACGCAGGGACTCTAAGAGACAATGCAAAGGGAGATGCAGATCATAGAGACACAGCGGATGACGCATAGAAGGACAAAGTAGCATAGAGCCAAGCAGGATGATGCAGGTCTGACGCAATAGGGAAAGGAAGCCCTCTAGGGTGTCAAGAAGTCTCAGAGAAAAGTCTCTGGTGTTTTCTCCCAGTGTCTATGTAAAATCTTCCTGTAAAATTGATTGTTGCTGAAGATTAATAAAACCCTCCTCTGCTGCACCAGTTTTCGCGCATTGGGTTTTTCTGGGGACAATTGTCCAAAAATAACTGTGTTGATGTGTTTGATTCTTGTGCATGTATTTGTTTCTGTATAATGGTGTGATATTTGTGTAGAATTTATTTTAATATTTACTGAAGGGATTTCATAAATAGCTTATTGGAAAATCAGTAGGTAAAATAAATCAATTG
Organism: Pinus taeda; assembly: GCA_000404065.3. Taxonomy (NCBI): domain Eukaryota; kingdom Viridiplantae; phylum Streptophyta; class Pinopsida; order Pinales; family Pinaceae; genus Pinus; species Pinus taeda. The sequence goes on along the minus strand of APFE030124877.1, from coordinate 1,754 downwards.
CTGCAGTAATAGAATTTCGTTTAGAAATTTTCATAGTCTTCATCAACTAGATCTCCATATTGAGATATCTATAGAAGAGCTGCATTTTGATTCATCGAGATCATGACTATCTCATCATAGTTGTTCCTTCACCGAGATCATAACCGTGTTAGGATCATGACTGCACCTTGACTGAGAATGTAACTGTGTTCATCATGATTGCACTGAGATCTTCACCGAGAATGTGATTGTGTTCACCAAGATCTTACTTGTCATGTTATGTCGAGAATACATCACTATGGAATTACTGAGCTCCTTCTTAACCGAGACTGTGAGAGTATGGTGAGAGTGTGTACCCCTGTAATACCTATCAAAAACCACATGGATCCTTCTCCTAACCAAAACACTCTGCTACTTCTTCATCCGAGATTCCTGTACCCTTGAACTTGACCGAGATTTCAGAGATATGTTGAGGTTCTGTCCTGATTCAAATTGCAGAGACTTGTTCGAAATTTCTTGACTGTGATTTTGAACTTACACGTCTATTTATAGTGGTTTGACCCACATATTAAGCCAACATGAACAAGTGAACTATTGTGTCTTCATTTTTGAGCCGACATGACTGTATTTACTTCGTTTTGTTGGTTGTCTTCTTCAAGAGGATTGTGCTTGTCTTGGAGGGCTAATCTAGACACTAGATTGACTCATATACATTTCATAGTGGATGAAGAAGAGCTCTTCATGACTTTGACTTTTTAATAATAAACCCTAAGGCTATCAACGGGAGCCACTAATAAATAAACTTCTTGCTTATGAAACCCATGCAACAGTGCATACAAAAATAATTCATTTTCTTGTTTACAAAAATCATAATTACAATGTCATGAATACCGAGCCTAGTTACACTTTCTTCAACATGCCATTAGACTTAGGAGACCTTGCATCATCGGCCTCATCGTTCAATCACTCTTTTTTTTGTTTGTTTGTAAATTAGCAATTATATATTAATTCATAAAATACATAGGATACAAAAAGGTCTGCACACACAGACAAAGCCAAAACATCAACGCATGCTCAAAATGACTAAAAGCAGCTGAAACTTCATTTACTGAACCCGAGGCTAACCACGCAGGGCTGCCTAAAGAGGGGTTTAAATCAGAAAAAAGCCATCACCCTGGGCTGCTAGACAGTAGTTCCGAAAAGAAAGAGGGCCTGGAGGACCTCTACAGCTATGACAGAGAGATACAAAACCAAAAGAGAAACAAGGAACAGAGAAGCCATTACAGCTTCAAAATCACATAGTCTGTGTTGGGAGCACTTGGGCTGGCCGTTGTAGTCATTTTCTCAGGCTGCAGAATCCTTTGAGGAGTGGGGCGCTTCACCTGGCTCGTGTCGATTACCTCCTCCGGGACTTCCATCACAGCTGTGGATCCCTGATGAATGGAGAGCTTGAGGATATTGATGAGGACACTCAGCTTTTGCGAAAGGATTCTGAATTCCTGGGTTAGGGCACTGAAATTGAATTCCATGGCATCTAGCTTAGCCAAATTCTTTGTAGAAACGAGAGAGATCGCCTGGTGAGCTCTTTTGATATCTTCAACCTGCATGTTGAGCTGTTAAATTTGGACAACTAGGTCCAAACTCCATGTTCTGATGCTCAGATTAAGAGGCTAATATTTTTGTTGGATTCCTCTTTCTGAGAGGTGTAAAATCCATATAAAAATAGTCTTAATCCGATGAGCAGAACTTATATTTTGGATTTATTATTCTTAATA
>APFE030124873.1:0-12703 GCA_000404065.3 Pinus taeda | reverse complement strand
AAATCGCTCCGGGATTCGCTCCCAAACCGAGAGCTTCTGAAAATGGTCGCTCCCGCTCCCGCTTCCGCTCCCGCTCCCCGCTTCCGCTCCCGCTCCCAAGTAACATTGTGCAGAAGGGAGAGCAGATAGATCACTTCCTCGGTAGATTGAACGAGATCCGAGACCAACTGACTTCCATAGGGGCCACGTTGGATGAGGAGTTGATGGTGAGAACTGCTCTAAACAAAGTCTCTGAGGAGTGGGAGACATTCGTTCAGAGCATTCTAGGCAGGGCGAATCTTCCAGATTGGGAAGAATTGTGGGCGGCTCTTCGCTAAGAAGAGATCGGACAATTGTCCAAGACAGGAAGTAGCAGCAAAGGAGTCCGGATCAAGAAGGAAGAGGAAGAGGATGCAATTCTAGCATTTGTGGTGAAGTAGGAGAAGAGGAAGAAAACATACCTCTTCAAGATAAAGTGCTTCAACTGTGGGGAACTGGGTCATTATGTGAACCAGTGTCTGAGGAAGAAGAATAAGGGAGAGGCGTCTGACTCCAAGGTAGCACCGGTGAAGGCGGAAAAGGAGGTAGAGGAGGGTGACAGTTGTGCCATGAGTGCTCATATACCTCTAGAGAAGAGGTGGGGAGACATCGAGTTGTAGTCAGGAAAACTACAGGATTCTTGAGGCACCTAAACTCTTGGATTATACTTGGCTACGGGTGCCCCGAAGTGAGAGTATACCTAGGGGGGATAATATGGGGTATAGAGAGAGGTACCCAAGGGAATAATGTAATAATGGGATGGGGCATAGTAATAAATAAGGTGGTTAACCCGTATCATTTAAGGGACCACAAGTAGTTAGCAATAATGTAATAAGCCCATGGTATTAGATAGATGGTATTGAGGGAACCATGGTAATGACCCATGGTATTGTATGTATGAGGCCTATATAGAAGCTAGAGACTCTCCATTGAGGGATGTCAATGATTATTGTATGAATAGGGATATGGCTTGTGGAGTGTTCTCCTTTTTTAAGGAGTCAATGTATGGTGTTGCCCTACCTTAAGGGTTTGATCAATAAAGAAGCATTTCTATCTATATTTAGATCTTGTTATTTCTTGGGTATATTTCTATTATCTTATATTTTTGGATCAGATCTATAACAAGTGGTATCGGAGCACTTTATTGAGCAAAATGGAGTATTTTTTTAATTTTTTTGCAAGAATTTTTTGGGCGGCGAGTTTGCAGATCATATCTGTACGTTCTGGTGCAAAATCTGTAGGATCTAATTGTAGTCTGAGTTGTTGGTGAAAAAATACTCAATTTGAAAAAAAAATCAGCTGAATCGAAGTCCGAATAAGGGAGATATCGCTGATTTAAAAATCAGCTGTGTTGCAAACATTTTTCGGGGCAGCGAGTTTGTAGATCAGATCTATATGTTTTGGTACAAAATTTGTAGAATCTAATTGCAGATCTGGGTTGTTGGTGAAAAAATATCCAATTTGAAAAAAAAATCGGCCGAATCAGAGTCCGGATGAGGGAGATATCGTTAATTTAAAAATCAGCTGTGTTGCAGATATTTTTTGGGGCGGCGAGTTTGCAGATTAGATTTGTAAGTTTTGGGGCAACATTTGCAGAATCTAATTGTAGATCTGAGTTCTTTGCAAAAAAATACCCAAGTTCAAAAAAAATCAGTCGAATCAGAGTTCGGATGAGGGAGATATCGCTGATTTAAAATCAATGTTTTCTCATAATTTTTTTGTGACGGCGGGACAGTTGCAGCGCAAATTGGAAATTCTAGTGCCTAGATCGGAATTTTTATCATATGGGAAGATGCAGAATGGTTGTTCCATTTCTGAAAACAGATCATAATAGGGATTCTGAGCAATATTGACTAAATTGTGACAATTCCAAATTTTCGCTAAGTGAATTTTTTTTCCCAAACCCTCTTCATGGCGATTCTATATTTTATAGGGAAAGACAATGGTTCTACTATTGAAGAATACATAAAAGCAAAAAAGTCATTATGGACACAACATTGGAGATTTTGGGTAGTGGCTAATTTTTCAGATGAGGCGGCCACATGGTGGAAATTACTTAACAAACATAAGTGTTCCAACCTGCCCGATGAAGAATTTGAAAAATTCCTTTTAGACAGATGGTCTCATGCTAGAAAACAAGATGATGAGAAACATGTGGGGTTATTTTCTACTAGTATCTGCTTATTACAGGTTCATGGATATATTCAGAAGGAGAAGATCATTGTGTCTATAAATCCTAGTTGCAAGCAAAATCTTATAAGTGTCAATTTGGCGAAAAAATTGTGAGTTCCACTAAAATAAATGGAGCATACATAGGTTAATAATGAGGAGGTGCAAATTTATAAAGGTTTGAAGATTTCCATGGACAAGTATGTATTGCATTCTGATTTTTATGCTTCAGATATGGCTAATGTGGATGTTGTTTTGGGATACCCTTGGATGGAATCGGTGGGTACTATCAATATTAATGTGCAAAAGAAATTCCTGAAACTATGGTATAAAAAGAAGAAAATTATATTACAGGATTTCCATCAATAAACAGGTAGAGTCCAAGGAGGCTGAAGCAAAAGATGTTCTAGGGATTGACACATCAGATGATGAGCTCTTGATGGTTGACAACCAAATACAAACATCAAATCAGGTACAAGAAAAACAGGTAGAGTCCAAGGAGGCTGAAGCAGAAAATGTTACAGGTATGGATACATCAGATGAGAAATCTGGGGTTGAAGTAATATTGGAAGATAAGTAGCAATAGAAGACGCCACAACATGTACGAGATACCAATCAGGCTCCATTAGGTGGTGAATTAAAGAAAGATACACCGTTGGTTAACACTTCAGCATACCCGCATCCACATCACCCCGCAATAAAACAAGCAACAAGATGGCAATGAATTAGCCACAAGGACAACAACCCCCGCATGATAGATACAGAGGAGCAACGATCCACCTACTGCACATCAACACAGAAGAGCTGCTAGGGTCAACTTCCATCTCAAGCGAGCGAGGCACTAGTTAGATCAAGAGTTCACCTCTCTCTTGGATGGCTAGATGCACATGCATGGTACTAGTGGACTACTCTTTTAAGTAGATCTTATTATTTGTGTTCTTCGTATGTTTCGGGGACGAAACATGTTAAGGGGGGTGGAATGTAGTATACCTAGGGGGGATAATATGGGGTACAAAAGGAGATACCCAAGGGAATAATGTAATAATGGGATGTGCCATAGTAATAAATAAGTCGGTTAACCCGTATCATGTAAGGGACCACAAGTAGTTAGCAATAATGTAATAAGCCCATTTTATTAGATAGATGGTATTGAGGGAACCATGGTAATGACCCATGGTATTGTATGTATGAGGCTTATATAGAGGCTAGAGATTCCCCATTGAAGAATGTCAAGGAATATTGTATGAACAGGCATATGGCTTGTGGAGTGTTCTCCTTCCTTAAGGAGTGAATGTATGGTGTTGCCCTACCTTAAGGGTTTGATCAATAAAGAAGCATTTTCTATATTAAGATCTTGTTATTTCCTGGGTTTATTTCTATTATCATATATTTTTAGATCAGTTCTATAACACGTTTGATGCCAAGGCAGCGCTAGCGAAGGTAGAAAATGAGGTAGGGGAGGATGACAATTGTGCCATGAGTGCTCATGTATCTCTAGAGAAGAGGTGGGGAGACATCAAGTTGTAGTCAGGAAGACTACAAGTGATGAGGGGCAGGATCCTTGAGGCACCCAAACTCTTGGATTATACCTGGCAACAGGAGCCCCGAAGTGAGAGTAACAAGATGGAGGATGTTGGTAGAAACGAATGCGGATGAAGCAGTAGAGAGTGCTACAGTGCATTAGTCCCGGGCAGTGCAGAGAGGGTTGCAGTAGTGCGAAAGGCACAAAGGAGGTTGCAGCAGTGCAAGATGGCACAGAGAGGTTTGCAGCGGTTCGAGAGGCAAGGAGTTGTTGCAGCAGCGCATAGGCAGTTGAGGGAGCAAGAGATAGTGACAGAGAGAGCTTGAGCATTGGGAGTGTTTCTATCCTAACAGGGATGTTAGTAGTTGGGTGGATCAGTTACTTACTTCTCAGTAACTGAACTGTAGTGTAGTAGTAGTTAGCAGTGGCACGATGTAGCATGATGAGAGGGGGTTGCAGTGTAGATGCAGTGTTGGGAGAAAGGGCCAGCAGCAGTACGGATGCAGAGGGAGTTGTCGTACAGATGCAGCAGTGGCAGGGCCATGGGTAGCAGTACATGATGCAACAGTGAAGAGGATGCTGGGCGGGGAGGCCTAGCATCAGTATAGATATAGATGTCGTATAATCTGAGTGATGCTCAATTGGAGTATTACTAGAGCACAATCCTCACTAAGAGGGAGTGTTGATTTGGGGTAGCATTGAATGTGTTCTAGCCATAAAAATTGGTGGAGAGGCTAAAGCACATGAGATCTCCAAGACCCAGAAATGGTTTGGGCAGATTCTACTCGGTTAAGGAGATATTAAAATAATTAATATTTTTAATGGAATTCCTAAGTCTAAACTTAGGAAAAATAAAATATTAATGGGTATTAATATAGAACTGGGTTAGAAGATTTCAAATGACATGGATCAAGCCAAATCTAATCTTAGCCGTTGACTAGAGATGTAATTTCAGTTGTTGAAGGACCAATAGGAAATGTATAAGAGGAGGCTTGAGGGTCAGTTGGAGAACATACTAGAGTAATCAGTCATTCGATTTTCTAGAGTGTGTTCTGATAAGAGAAATTGAATCAGTGATCAGTTGTAGTGAGGAGCAGTGAGTACGAGGCAGAGATAGTGCCGAGAGACCAGCGTAGAAGCAAAGAGAGGTAGACATTGAGCCAGAGGGAGCCATGCAGAGGCAGAAGAGACTGCGCAGAGGCCAGAAGGGTCTTCGTCATCCATGCAAAGGCTGCAGGAGTGATGCAGAGGGTCGTAGAGGTTGCGCAGTGCCTCAGAGGGTTGATGCAGAAGGTTTCGGGTTAACGCTGAGGCCAAGTGGGCTAATGCTGAGCTTCAAAGTGTGTTGGAGAGGGTTCGTGTGGCAGACTTTCTGAATAGAGAGGTATTACTGCCGGATTATTTTCTCTGTCGAGTGAGCCGATTTGTCACCCATTTGTACTTAGAAAGATTGCATAATAAAGTAACTCTCAAAATTGTTGCATCGGTTTTCCCAAGTTGGGTTTTTCCAGGGACGAGTTGTCCAAAAATAACGGTGTCACTCGTGTGTTTGGTATTTCTTTCAATTGTTGATCTATAGATAGTTGAGATTGTATTGTGTTTATTTCGATATTTATATGGTTAAATAACTTGTTCATAATTAACAAGTAGGAGAAATAAACCAGAGAATACAGATAAAATTTCTAATGGGTAATACTTAGAAATTTCAACATGTACTATCCCCAAATTAATTAATTTTGTTAAGTAGAATTTCCGTTTTTTGCAATTTTGGCAATTGGGAGATATTTTGGCCCACAACTTAGGAGAATGGATAAATCAAAGGAAGATTTGATTTTTGGGTAAAGAGAAGGACCCACTTTAGAAAAAAGAGGAAAATCATGTAGTTAATGGAAGGTGGGGGCCACTCCATGAGGGAATACGCACCCTTAGAGAGCTCAACTTGGAGAGAGGATGGAAAAGGAAATTTGATGGGTGGAGCCCATAAAGCAAGAGAAGAGGCAGAAATTATAAATGGAAGATGGAGCACTCACTTGGGGACCTTTTGCTAATTTGACTTCCAAACTATTTTTGCTCAAGTTGTTTAGCAAGGTCACAAAGTGTTGTTCAGCACCAGAGATTTCTAAGGGGAAACCTCACTCCTTTTTCAGTGCACCTTGAGGGCCACCCTAAGGGAGCATTACCATAATCAGTGGAGGCCTCCCAGAGAATTACAGGGAAATCGAATTGCTCTGTGGAGCCATTTGGGTGCAGAAAAAGGGACCACAAATTCTTATGGAGAGATTCCAGGTTGAGCAAGTTCCTAGTTTTTGCAGGTCCAATCCTTGAGCATTCTACAACAGATTTCAGGTGTATTTGTGGGCTAAAGGTGCGAATATTTCCCAACTTGAATATTCTCCCTGGGGCCTGCATAAAGGGAGTTCTGGATTGCACAATTCTTTGTGCGGGTTGATTGTGGGGAAAACTTGGCTAAGGATTTTGGAGCTGGCTTGTTAGGAGGTGCAAGAAGGATTATTGAGGGTATTTTTTCAGCGTTTTGGAGGGGTTATAGAGGATGATTTCTTAAAGAATGAATTTTCCAATTAGTGGAGGAGCTAACAAGATTTGGGGGTGATTTTGGAAGGTTGGAACTAGACCAAACACTTTTTGGGTTTTTTATGGGTATTTGGAGGAGAGGTCCCAGTTAAATTTGCAGAATTTTCCTAGTATTCAGGCTCAAAATTCCTTTTTGTTCAATAGTACGTTTTACTACTTAGCTAGTGATTTGCACCATTTTGTGGGTTTTCTGCATGGTTGGTCTGGGGAAGATTCCTCTTTGGGTTTAGTTGAGTATTTTTGGGAGAAGTTATAGCTGCATTTTCAGGCGATTCCGGGTACCCCAGAGGATCATTCTTAGCATTTCCAGTGTAGTAGCAGTTACCAATTTCTGGGTCTGCGCAGAAGGATATTGGGCCGAAGTTTCCTAGCTCTTGGGGTTATCTCCTCCACCTGGGCTTTCTCCTACTTGCTTATGCAAGCCTAGGTGCACTTGTTCCTTGCTATGTGTACTCGATACAGTTCATAATTTAATAAAATGGCTCAGCTTATTTGCCCAATTTCTTGGTGTTTTTGATGGTGCATGCATGTTTGTGATTTTATCTGCTATAGCCTAGTTCATGTGTCCGTTATGAGTTGTAAATTTCAATTTGGAATATTACGTAAGTGACCTAAGAAAGGGTCCTAAAACTAATCTATGCAGCCTTAATATCCTAATGTAGTTCACTAAATAACTAAAAGGAAATTTGTCACTGTTTTGTCTCATTTGCAATTGAAACATTGGATTATTATTATTGTTAAGGAGGTCTGATTAGATTTGAATTAGCAACTTAAGAATCAATCCTGGTAAGCATTATAAGCCTAAGAGTCATCTCATAATTGCTTAAGGTCTTGTCATTGAAATAGTAACTATTTCCAAGTGAATTTTGGGCTTGCAATTTTGTAATTTGTTGGCTGATCTATAGCAGTGATTTATTGCAAGGGAGCTCTCTAATAACTTAAGTTGCATCGGTGTCTTAACAATAGCCTTCCATTGCATCTCTTATTGCATCATTGCAAGGCATTGCATTGGCATTGAAGTATCTCTCTCACTTGCATTTTACATCCTTTCATTCTTGGCATCTCATTTTGTCATCATTACATTCTTAAAACCACTATTGGCAATCTCTATAATTCTTTATGATTGTTATGAATTGTGCTTAAGAGAAATTGCTCTTGTTTCTAATTGATTCATTACGTAACTAAATGAGAGGGTATTGTTTGTAATTGCTAAGTAATATAATAATATATTACTCTTGTCATTGTGTTTCGAAACAAGCTCTAATAATATTTCAAGGTAATTGGAATTGCTAATTGTGTTTCATAGGAATTGTTTATCTTGCTTCATTGAGATAGTCTTTCCATTGCTCTCTAAGTACTTCATTTAATTGCTCTTGTATTTGATATCACTATAAGCATTTGGATCTCAAGTAATTTACCTTGTTGAAGTACTTAATTCACTTAATAATCTCATTGAACCTATCACTCACATCTTGCAAATTCATTTTAGGATAGAAGTGCATTTCTAAAAACATACCTCCAAGCATAAGCTTGGTTGTAAGAAAGATAGGACCACCTTTCTCACACAATTTGCGAAGTCTAGACCCTCATCTGCAGTTAACACAGTGACCTTGCAGTTCTCTTATGGGAAATCCCTTCTAGGAATGAAGACACTCTGGTGGTTAGAACTCGACGGGAAGTATCGTTAATGAGGCCTTAGCCTCTTTATTTTGGACTTCTCTCTACAACTTGCGTTCAAGAATAGCTTCAAAAGAATTGAGGGAAAGGATATATCTAGACTAGGCATATAACTAAAATCTACCGAGAGCTTGCATCTCACATAGATTTAGGTCCTTCACTCCATTTATGATAAAATTTGCATACTAAAACAACTATTCATCTGGTAACTTGGAACATTAATTCATATTGTGCAAGTACTTAATTATAAAGAAGCTAGTCTCTAACTTGTGATTTTAATTAAGTGGTGCTTAATAATCATAGTTGTTGGTTAAATCTTATCCAAGTTGCTAGGCCATAAAATTGTGTCTCCTTAACTTGCTGGTTCCCAACATGTTCATCATCTCATTCAGAGGGACTACACCTCTTAGTCTGCAGTTAGGAGACAACTTAAACGGACGTTGCAGGGATCAGAGTGAGTCAATACCCTGAGCATTGTCACAATTTTGTGTACGATTCGGGTGACAATGGGACTAACAGTTCTAAGTCAAGTACATTGATCTAATATAAGAATGGTTCGAAGGACTGACATTTCCTTGTGTCAAGTATTGTGACAATGGATTAGGAAATGATCTTGTTAGGAGATACTTTGGTGAACCTAGGTGGAGTATGTTCCTCAGAGAGGCGGTGTGTAGTGTTATCAGAACCGGACCGGAATCGGTCGGTTCGACCGATTTGGGGACCATAACAGTCTGGTCTAGGGTTTGGACCCAGAAATGGGCATTTCGGTACCAAACCGACCGGTTTTGTTGTGGAATCGGCTGGTTCGGTACCAAACCAACCAGCGCTGTACAATTTGACCAAAGACATTGAAAACACAATCCTTTTAAGAATTTTTTTTTTTTTGAGTGGGCCATCATAATATTCAAATCTATGGCCCTAGTATTGCTATGAAATTCATGGTAATGTTTAAGAGTAAAAGTGACATTCTCTTTTTTTTTCATTTTTGTTAAAATTGGCAATTAGGGTCAAACTCCTCATGGGTCATCTTATTTATGACAGCTGATATTTTTCTTGGATTCCTCTTTCCGAGAGGTGTAGGATCTAAAGATCATCCGATTTTGACATGTACAAATGAAGTTATGAATTTATTTTGATTATGGTCAAATTGTCGAGGCCGTCCAACAAACTTATTATGTAGGCTCAGAAGCCCAACAGTCACGTCTATTCATCCTCAACGTTGCATATAAATAGAAGGTGACTTAGCCTCATTTGGACACACTCATTTTCACACTTTTCTCTCTCTCTCATTGATTGGGTACGGATTTCTAGGCCTCTTTCTCTCCCCACGTCCAAAATTTTAGGAGAGCGAAATTTCAGGAGAGTGAAATTTTAGGAGACCGAATTTCTGGACAATTTGACCAAATGTTGACTGCAGCTAGGGCTGACTGCAGGTGGGCTGTTTGACTAGACTTTGACTAGGCAAAATTCGGTTGTTTTGAGGGTTGTTTCATCTTGCTGTTTGGAGGCCGAACTTGATTGATGTTGACCAAATCTTTGAGGGTCAAATCTGCCCTGTTGACTTTTCTGGTTAGGGCTCTTTTGCTCCTGTTATAAATAATCAGAATTTGTAAATTGTACTATTTCTCTCTGCTTAATTATTGAAGACTATAAGAAGAATTGATCGAGGGTTCCCCACATTGGGGTTTGTCTCTAGCTGGTGCCACATCTTGTGTCCTCCTGTCTTGGCTTGTCTTCTACTATTTATGTTTATGTTCTATCTGCATTTTACTATCATGTTGATGTGGTTGCTAAACTAGATATTGATATTGGGCTAATAAAGAAATTGAAGTAAAATTTCTCTAAAGCATAGAACATACCATTGTTGCCTAAAATTAACATGGAATCAAAGCTGAGATGAAGACAAAGCCCAAGCAAGAGTAAAAGAGCAATCACCAAAGACAGTTGGACAAGGACAAAAGGTTCAATGGGTTCCTCATCCTATTCCCTGGCTAAAGACAAGCTCCATGATAAATCTGACTATCATTAATGGAAGATGTCTCTTGATTTGATCTTGGAAGAAAAAGAAGTGATGGATTATGTGCAGGGTAAAATCCCTGAACCTCCTTCAAATGCACCATCTGCAAAGACCAAGTAAAATAGGGTTGAAGTCAAAGCAGAGAAAATTATCAGGGATTCCATTGAAAAGAATCTAGTGGCATACATCTCCAAATTGAAGACCTCCAAGGGGATCTACGATAAGTTGGTCGGCATGTTCAAGGTTAGTAATGCTAATCAAATTCTATTTCTCAAGAATAAGTTGAAGGATATTAAGAAGGGCAATGATGAGGATATTCAATCCTATTTCTTGAGCATTACTGAGATCAAAATGATCTACTCTCAATTGGAGAAGTCATTCCTGACAGAGAACTTACTCTGACCACCCTTAGGGGACTCCCACCTGAGTGGTATGTACTTTGAACGACCGTCCTCAACAATGATCGAATTCCAGGGTTTGAAGAATTGACGTTGAGATGCATTCAAGAAGGAACAAGAATGGTGGAGCAAGAAATGCCTTCTAGTAGAAGCAACTCCACTGCATTCTCTGCTTATGCCAAGAGGAAGAACAATGCACGTTCAAAGAAGCAAAGTCAAAGAAGACTGGGATTCAAAAATGGAAAGAAGGTAAGATGCTTTGTTTCCAATAAGTTTGGCCACTATGCAAGGGAGTGTCCTAATAGAAGGGATACACCTTGAGATGATGACTATCATAACAACTCCGGGGTCAACTTCAACAACAATGTTCAAAGGAATGGCAGGTCCAATGGCAAAGGAAAAAGAAATGCGAGACATCCAGGAAATGGTCGACCTTTCAAGAAATCAAGGATCTCCAAGTATGAAGAATCAAATGTTGTTAACAATAAGCAAAAAGGGTACAATCTTATATCGACCCTCTCCACTGCCTCTCCTCCGAACACTTTAGGAAATTGGTTGATTGATAGTGGTGCCTCAAGGCACTTCACCGGATACAAGGAAGGCCTATCTAATCCGATAGAAAAGGAGACAAACTTGGAGATCATCCTTGGAGACGATGCCACCTATCCCGTGAAGGGAGTAGGGAATGTTACCCTTCAATTGAATCAAGGTAACACTATTCACTTGCAAGAAGTACTATATGTACTCGATCTCAAGAAGAACCTGGTGTCCATTTCAACAATGGAAGACAAAGGATTCAAGGTGGCATTCATCGATGGAAAGGTACGTGTTTGGAAAAGAAATTTTAAAGATGTCTTTACTCTTGGGTTCAAGGTTGAAACTTTGTATCAAGTTGGAGGAAGTCCATTGGGAGCCATATCTTGCGACACATCTCTACAATCTGAACTATGGCATCGAAAGGCCCTACCCGATGTGAGACAGATGGCGACAGGTATGCCCAAGATAGAATCCAATGAATTTCAAGATTATTGTAGAGAAGCTGGCATTAAGAGGGAGACTACAACGCCATACACTCCCGAGCAGAATGATGTGGCTGAAAGGAAGAATTGCTCTATTGTAGAAGTTGTTCGTGCCATGCTTCATGGTCAAGGACTTCCAAAGTTTCTATGGGCTGACGCTGCAAATACTGTCGTGTATGTTCAAAACTGATGCCCTCATGAAGCATTGGATTCCAAGACTCCTGAAGAAATGTTCACTGGTAAGAAACCCGATGTCTCTCATTTTAGAATTTTTGCCCGTATATTTTCATGTGCCGAAAGAGAAAAGAAGCAAATTGGGTGCATCTGAGAAGAAAGGAATCTTTGTGGGCTATAGTGAAAATTCTAAGGCATATAAAATCTATGTGCTTGGTTAAAGAGAAGTGGATATAAGTCATGATGATGAGGATGTTGCCCTTGGGAAGATTAGTAACCTTTTGTTTCCAAGGAAGGACAAAGAAGCAGATTTCGGAAAGCAGGGAGAATCGTAGGATGAGCAGATGCTCGATGTTGAAGGACTAATGGATCCCATTGATCCACCCCCTCATGAGCCCTCCTCCTCGAAAGGAGACCCTCATAGCTTAGGGAGAATCTCGAAGATGCCAAGAGACACATTGCACCAAGGGGGACTTTCCATGAAATCAAGAAGCCGAGCAGGTATCAAGGATATTTGACAGCCATGAGCACTATCATTCAAAATGAGCCTTCATCATTCGAAGAAGTCGTGAATTATCAAGTATGGAAGGATACTATGAATGAAGAATACGAGTTAATTATGAAGAATGATGTCTGGGATGTAGTCCCTAGACCCCAGGACAAATTGGTTGTCACCTCTAAGTGGTTCTACAAAATGAAGCATGGAGTTGATGGAAGTGTAGAAAAGTTCAAAGCTCGCTTTGTTGCTTAAGGATTCTCTCAAAAGGAAGGTGTAGATTACGATCAGATATTTGCACCTGTTGCCTGATACACCACCATCCGCTCGATCATAGCCCTTGCTACATCGCAAAAATGGAACCTACATCAGATGGATGACAAGACCGCTTTGTTACATGGTTCAATCTGTTAGCGTTTGAGATTTCACCTAGGCTGAGATAGACAAACCTCAAAGCTACATCAAACCATTTCACCTCGTAGCTAGCCCTACGAGGTATGAGAAGGCTCTCTCGGGTCAAACTCGGTGAATTTTTTAATAGGATGAGTTGACCAATTAGAAACACTAATTTTAGGCTAGTAAACTGATAAGGAGGGTTGATTTAAAGTTTTTGGGGTTTTT
>APFE030124863.1:863-25467 GCA_000404065.3 Pinus taeda | reverse complement strand
AAAAACGCATTTGTAAAAGCGGCGCGTGGGCTTCATGCAAGCTGTGGGCATGTTTACGCAACACATTTTTGTTATTTCAGATTCCATTTGTCTATTTTTTTCATTGCTTTGATTTACCATAGCTATGTTGTCTTATACCCATGTTTGTAGTTGATTGATGCCACATGTTTATGTAATGTTATTTTAATATTATTTAATTTAAATTCAAACCATTATCTAAATTTTAGAAACTATACCCAAACCAAATTTCTACTCCGCCATGTTGGTTCTTGCAATATCTCTAAATATTTTTAGGAATTTCATTGTGAGCCCCAAGTATCCTTGGCTTTTCATCCTCTAGTAACAATAGATTCAACAGAAGCAACGGTGGTTATTGTAGCTTCAATCATAGACCCATATTCAGTGATTGATCCACCTGCATTACCTAAGCATTTTTCCCAATGTACCTTCCATTTTGATAGCGATCAATTGTTATGGTTTTCCGGCTTGACGGATTCCTGGTGGTCTTGATTTTATTCTTTCAGAAATTGAGGTTTGCGATAGCAAAGGAGTTTTCCCGGTTCACCCTATCTATTTGGTTTAAGCTTGTTCTTTAGCACAAACAAATGAATATATGCTTGTTGGTGTTTTTTAGCATAGAACGATAGCAAAGGAGTTCACCTGATTCATCCTATTTATTTGGTTTTATCTTGTTCTTCAACACAAAGAGCCTTGAACCTAGTGGAACAAAACTAAAATCTCCATTTGCCATTATGGAGTACCGCAAAAATATTTTACTCCTAAGATTGCCATTATGCTCTTATGTCTTTTAGCAGAAACCCTTGAACTGAGTTAGTTTCTCATTTTCAGTCTAACATATCAAAATATCCCCAACAACCTCTCGCTCCCATTTAATTTTCATTACATCATGATCATCTTTTCATTGTCTTTCACTTATTCTAGATTTAAATTTACAGTAGCTCGAATATCTATACTTACACAAATTACGTTACAGTTGCTTGAATTTTTGAATTTATATAAAAAAATTTTAAATTAAAAAAATATATATTAAATTAAAGATATACATTATATTGAAAATTTAAAATTAGAAAAATATATATTTTTCTCCCCATCTGGAAAAGTAACTCACTCTAACAGGTTCATTTTTTATCAAGTGTAAGATGTTTATTTTTTATTTTTTTATTCTTCATTACTACTAGTTAGGTTTGGTAATATCTTACCTATTTTTATAACTCACTCTAGCTTAGTGCAAGGCTCAAGACTAGTAAGAGTAATGCAAACCAATCCTCGTAATTTCACAAATTACCTTTATGAGCTCAATTTAATACTAGAATTATGTTGGAATGATAAAGCAAGCTTACACCAAGTCGCTGGTAAAGGACCACGAATTATATAAGTTTCATAAGCATGACGTGAATCTAATATTAGTCGGCTATATACTAAGTAATTCCTTGTTTCTCTCTCGAATAATTCAAAGAATATTAAACCTACGTGGTGTTCCATTGCTTTATAACTCTCTGTCTCTATTCATTAGTCAGGTTTTGGGGCCTTCAATGTATGAAATAATGCACTGTTAATGCACTTCGTTAGTCAGGTTTTGGGGCCTTCAATGTATGAGATAATGCACTGATTACAACAGTTGCAGGTTTTTTAATTTAATTATTGCAAGTGTTTTTATGAAATTCACTGGTATGGTATTGAGCATTCGCTTATAACATTTTTTTAATATAATTATTGCAAGTGTTTTTATGAAATTCACTCGTTTGGTATTGAGCATTATATTATGACATTCTCCTTGGGTGATGCCCAATTTCTCCTTTCAGTTGATTCGCAGGGTTTCTCCTTTAACATGTCCAGCAGGGACTACCGCTGCTTCAGCACTTGTTCTTGTTAAGAAAGCAGATATATTTTTTTATAAACATTATCAGATTATCATTTTACCAGAATTTGACTCGAAAATTTATAGCATTGAAAATCGTGAAATAAATATGTTAAATATATTATTGAATTGAGGCTTCTGTGATCCATAACATTTATAAGAAGAGTTTCGGTGTAAGTCACATGTAGAAAACCTTTGTCGACCCTTTTCGAACAAGCTAGTGTGGTTCATCGTCAGGACAAGTTGAGGAGTCAAATCATAGCTGCCAAATAAATACAGCTAGTGTGGTTCGTGAGGACAAATTGAGGAGTTGGATCATAGCTGCCAAATAAATAGGGAGAGCAGATCTTCCAAACCGCTAGGTTGACCATCATCGGTTATATTAATAAGTCAAAGGAAATAACATCTACTAATAGAATAATATTCTCATTTAAGTGAATAATAACGAATTATAATATGTTATATATTAGAATGTTATATTTTAAAATATTTCGTTAGGTTATTAAATAAAATTAATTAATTTCGGTTTTTTTTTAATTTTTTTATTATTATCTTCAATGGTAGTAGACGGATTTTAATAAGGATTACTGAGATTAATAAATTATTACTAATTTATTATTTTATTTAAAAAAAAAATTAGAAAATTTGATTTTTATTTAAATCATTTTGGATTTGATGGGATTATTAATTTTATATTTATTAATATTTTTATTTCGTTAGGTCAAGAGAAGCTTGAAAATAAATAAATAAATTATATATTATATATATATTATATAAAATCCCGAAAATTTTTTGTTAAGGAAATAGTAATAAAAATTAGAAAGAGTGACATATTTTAATACAAGAAGGACAAGATCCGGATAATTAGCAAAAATCTTAAACCAAAGGAGAAACCTTAGGAGGATAGAAAGGGCAGCACTAGAGAAAAAGGGGGAAAAACTCAAAAAAAATAAAAAATAAAAAAGGGAGGACAGAAAGGGCAGCACTAGGAAAAAAAGGGGGGAAACCTCGAAAACTAAGGAGAAAGGGGGGTGGGCGGGGCGGAAAGGGGGGAAGGAAGGAAAGACTAAGAAGAAAGGGCAGGGATCCAACAACTACTAATCTAGCAGCCGTCATCTCTATTGAGATTGTTAGGCCTTTTATCAATTTCAATTGCCTCCCTGAATTTACAGTGATGGAACTGCGCAACCTTGGTAATAACCTTGGCCTCCTCAATACGGACCTGATGCTTGGTCTTTTTTGCATGCTCCGCTAACGCTGAAGACTTGGTTCTCCCATGTCTTAGGTCAGCTGCATGTTCGCTGATTCTTTGATGGATAAAGCACCCTGTTTCTCGGATCAGGGAGACGCCCTTCATGTCCTTAGGGTCAATGGGATCTTTCACCAATCGGAGGTATTTGTGAATGGCATTGAAGGTATTGAGGGGCCTTTGCGCAGTTCCATCACCATAAATTTAGGGAGGCAATCGAAATTGAAAAAAGGCCTAACAATCTCAATAGAGATGATGGCTGGAAGATCTGTAGTTGTTGGATCCCTGCCCTTTCTTCTTAGTCTTTCCTTCCTTTCCCCCTTTCTCCTTAGTTTTCGAGGTTTCCCCCTTTTTTTCCTACTATTGCCCTTTCTATCCTCCCTTTTTCTTTTTCTTTTTTAGTTTTTGAGTTTTTCTTCCATTTTTCTTCTTCGCTTTTCATTCCTCCTAGTCTCCTCTTTTAACTTTTTCTTAATAGTGCCTTCTTGTCGTTTTCTTGTAAAAATATCACTCATCAATTTTATACGTATTCTATCAAAATTTCTGTTAATAGATTAAATTATATTATTATATATTATATATATATTATATATATTATTATATATTATACTTCTTTCCCTGACCTACGAATAAAATATTAATTAAAAACAAACCCATCAAATCAACAGTATGGTAAAGGATTATTTGAATCAATAGATAGATGACTTTTTAATTAAATCAACCCTGGCGTCTGTTTGTTTTAATCATAATAGAGTACGTAAGGGTTATTTTTTTTTTTTCTAATTTTTTTATTATATAAGAGAATTTATAATATTAATTTATTTAAATACTGAATTACTTAATTCCTAATTTAATTTAATCATTAGGATAATTATATAAAAAAATGAATTAATTAATTTTATTTAATAACCTAAGGAAAATATTTTTAAAATATAACATTCTAATATATAACATATTATAATTCGTTATTATTCACTTAAATGAGAATATTATTCTATTATTAGATGTTATTTCCTTTGGCTTATTAAATCTAGCCATTATATAACCATTGATGGTGAACCTAGCCGTTTGGAAGATCTACTCTCCCTATTTATTTGGCAGCTATGATCTGACTCCTAAACTTGTCTGATGATGAACCACACTAGGTGGTTCGAAACGCGTCAACAAAGGTTTTCTACATGTAATTTATGCCGAAACTCTTCTTATCAATGTTAAATATAATCATTTTGTTTGTCTAGTTTGATGTGAATATTTGTAAAATACTAAATAGAGAACTTATGATAATTTATTGGTGATTATTTTTCGGTATTTGAAAATATATGTTATTTTTTTTTTTTTTTTTTTTTTTTTTTTTTTAATTGATAAATGCCTTTTTTTAGTGTAGATTTTTGAGAGTAGTATTATATATATATATATATATTATATTATATATTTATATATCATATTATATATAAATAATACCTTGGCAAAAAAAAAATTTCGAAGATTCTTCCCTTATATCAAAATAGCTTGTTTTTGAATTACAATTTTATTTTTTATTTTAAAAAAGTCTAATATAATTTTAATATATTTTTAAATCATTATTTTATAAATTAAATTAAGCTTAAATTTATTTTAACATAATTATAAACTTACTGTATATAAATTATATTAATAAAATTGTTAATAAATATTATAAAAAATTTAAGCCACATTATTATTGTTTAGTCTTTAATAACAACACTAATAATTATTATTATTTATTAATTAACCAATAAGAATATTATAAATATAAAAAAAAAAAAAAAAAAAAAAATAAAAAAAAAATTTAACAAAATTTATAAAAATATAATATAAATAAATAATAATAACTATTAAATTATGATGACTATTATATTAATAATTTAATAATTAATAATATTATTATGAGACTAAGTGGATAAATATTATAAAGAACATAGTTAATAGAAGAATATCATAGTAACCTCAGGGATTATTCATATGAAAAATTGTAAGAATTAAAAAACCCAAACACATTTAACGTCATAATCTAAGGGATTAAAATTTATTGATTTATAAAGGGGATAAATTATAAATTAAATAATTTGATATTATGAACCCAGGAGATTATTGATATTAAAATACAAATTAAAAAACCAAAGGATTAACATTACAAATATGAGGGATTAATAATCCCAAGGAATTATTAATAATATAAACCCAAGAGTTTATTAAACCTAAGGGATTAATATGAAAAGCTATGATTAGTACTATAAATTGAATACTAAAATGCCATAATATCATAAGCGTTGGATTAAACCCAAGTTTAATATAACAATGCGACATTGAATAAATTACAATTAATGTAACATTGTGACAATGATGATTAGACTGATTTTCATATTGAGACAATGTTTGTCATGATGTGATGTTGGATACATTTTTTGTACCATTCCAATGTAACAATTTTAAACCCTTGATACCATAAGCCCAAGGGATTAATACTAAAAACCTAAGGGATTAATACTAAAAGGCCAAGGGATTATAAGCCCAAGGGAATAATATTAAACCCAAGGGATTAATATTATAAACCCTAAAATAAATATTAAACCCTACAGATTAATATCATGAACCTTACGATTAATATTATAAACATAAATGATTAATATTAAAAACCCCAAGGAATATAAACCTTAGGGAATAACATTAAACCCTAGGGTGAATATTAAACCCTTGGGTGAATGTGACGTTGGACCGTGGATGACCATGGTTGTCATAATGTGATGTTGGGATATGAGGCAATCCTTATGACAATGTGACCATGGTTTTTAACGATCAATGGTTATGTTTGACCATCGTTAATTTTCATATTGAGAAAACTTTATCACAATATCAAATTAGACCATGGTTGACCATGGTTAATGATAGTTAACCATAGTTGATTTTCGTATTGAGATAATCTTTGTCACAATGTGACATTGGACCATGGTTTATTTTCATATTGAGATAATATTTGTCATAATGTGATGTTGGACCATGTGATAATATTTTCCACAATGAGACCTTGGTTATTGACCATGGTTGACCACTATTGCCTATGGCTGACCATGGTTGATTTTTGTATTGAAACAATATTTGTAACAATGTGACGTTGGACCATGGTTGGCAATGAATTACCATGGTTGACCATGGTTAATGATGGTTGGCCATTGTTGATTTTTATATTGGGATAATCTTTGTTATAATGTGATGTTGGACCATGGTTGACCATGATTGATTTTCATATTGAGACAATCTTTTTCACAATGCGACGTTGGACTATGGTTGACAATGGTTGACCATCATTGAATATGGTTGACCATAATTGAACATGGTTGAACTTTGATTTGATTTAGAATATTAGTTTGCAGTGCTAAGATCTTCCTCAGATTATAAACAAAATTCTTTCATTGTGCTTAAGCATTCATCAATTTTTTCAAGTAAAATGAAGAGTTTTTATGTTAATTTATGAGAAATTTAAACATAAACTAGAAATTGAACAATAGAATAAATAGGTACAGAACATCATCAAAAACACATTACACCAAACACATGATAAAGGAGTTCACCCCTCATGGGCTACGTCTCCTTGGTCTAGCTTCTAATGGCTTGGGCATATCGATTATGCTCAAAAGTGTAAAAATATGTGTTTACAATGCTCAAATGCTACTGAAACTTGCTCCAATCAGTTTAGAATACTAAAAAATGGCTATCTAGTCTCTTTTTGACACCAATTTGGTGAACGCTGAAGCAATTATGATTTCTCCTAGTTCTCCCACTATTCGTTCCACAAATTGCTCCATATCCGATAAGAACCCACAAATTTTCTCCAAAAATCCACTAACCGAGCACGAATTTTTTTGTGCGGTGGGCCTTAATCTTTCAGCACCAATTGTCTTATTGCAAATCGTAATCAATGGAGTTTTGCAATCTGATGGATTGTGGACCAAGTGGCGATGTGCAACTGCGATTCAGCGGGCCTGATGGGACATTAAATTCGAACTCATGACATTTCACATCGAGGAACTTATTCACAAATCATTTTCGGTGGTGCCTCGATGGTTAATCATCATGTCGGACATGTACCATTATGATTTGCGATTGTGATATCACATTGCAACCCAAAACCTATTGTGGGTTGATTCTATAACACCGACCCTTCGCATATCTGCGTTTTTGATCCATCGCATCGCACCTCCAGCCACTTTCTTGATAACCATCCCTCCTGCCTTATTGCATCACACCCTTCCCTCCACGGGGGCCGATTTCTAACGCTAGCCTACCTACGATTGTGATTTGCGACATGCTGGGGAGAATAGCAGCTTTCCACTTGGCACCTCCTCATTCACTGAAGGACCTTGTCATATCATCCAATCCTGCCATGTGATCAAGTCAAATTTGAACTTTGACTTATTCTAACTGTTGCATACGAGCTCAGATATGAGTTTCGTTCACATCTTCGTAATCAAAATTACGAGATCTTTGATATGAAGCTAAGCTTAACAAGATTCTGACACTTTTATTTTTTAGCATAATTTTGAGCACCTGATCAATCCTCCCCACTCGAAATTGTTTGGATCCCAAAATGATCACTTACAATTCTTCAGAAAGTGAGGGTACAGTTCCCTCACCTTTCCATCCTCTATCCATTTGGCATTTGAAGGAAGTGTACCTTTGAACCCCACTTGGAGATAATCAATACTTCCCCTTTTGGTTGTTCTTGTTATTCTGTCAACGATAGTGTCTTGCTGAAGCACATCAAGGAATTCTAGAGAAAAGTATTCAATCAAAGCAGGCTCATATAACCTTAAATTCCCAACATTAACAACAACATAAATTTTCATATATGAAGGCAAATCCAACTTGAAGGCTTTGTTACCAATCTTTTCCAAAATTTTGAGTGGACCATATCTAATTTGTTTTAGCTTTTTACCTTCTCCTTGGAGCCTTTATTTGTTAATGTGAACGCAAGCTTCATCAACAATTTGGAACTTGTGATCTTGACGATGCTTGGCGTGGCTTGCTTTGTACTTGGCTTGGATTTTCTCAGGCTGTGATTGAACCTTTTGGTGTGCTAATTGGATCTATTCAATGAACTTTCTTGCTTTATCTATGTTGTTATGACGTTCAATAGAAACGTATTTGCCAAAAATAAAATCAAAAGGAGATTTAGGTAAGTATCCCATGCATGGCTCAAATGGAGAAATTTGAGTAGAAGATATTTTGGCTCAGTTGTAAGCATGTTGAATATAATGCAATTATTCATCCCACAACTTAGGATTCTTGCTACAGTATCCATGAACAAGATGTATCAATGTTCTGTTCACAAATTTGGTTTGATCATATGTTTCTGAATGAAGGGATGCACTCTTTTTCAATTTGGTGTCCATGAATCCCAACAAGTTTGACAAAAAATTCCCCAGAAAGCAAGAATCTTGATCACTAACAATGGATGTGGGCAATCCAAAATGCACCCAAAAATTCAGAAAAAATAACTGAGCAGTTTGTTCACCTGTAACTTTCTTTGTACATGGCATCAAAATACACATTTTTCTGACCCTATCCACAACTACATACAATTAATCATGACCTCTTTTTTACAATGGAAGGCCTCCTACAATATCCATAAAAACACTCTCCCACAGTCGTAAAGGAACCGGAAGTGGTGTGTACAATCCTAACTTCCTATTGCTAGGCTTATTGATTGCACATAATGAATATCCTTTAATAAAATGAGACACACTTTCAAGCATATGTGGCCAATAACAATACCTCTGTAGATGTTCCATCATCTTACTTACAATAGAATGACTTGTAATAAGAGAACTATGTGCCTCACTTATGATGTTAACTCTTTCTCCCTGCGAAATACAAATCTTGCCAAGATGGTATAACAAGTTTTCATGCAAATGATAATGCAATTCATCTAGTTGGTTATCTTGACTCATGATCGCATAAACATCTTAAAATCAATTATCTAATGCATATTGGTCAAAATAACTTTCATGTAAAACAAAATTATGCTTCAGTCAAGTAGTTGCACTGACAATTGGCCTAATAAGCATATCAACAACTTTAGTGTAGATACCTTTCTTATACTTGATTACCAAGTGGAATTGTTGAAGGAAACCCATCCATCAGAAGTTCCTTGACTACTGCAACATTGGTTGATATTCCATGTATTGCAATGGTTGATGATCAATGTGAATGATTGTTTCCTTACCTATCAAGTAGTGTTTCCATTTTTTCACACTTCGCACCAATGCATACAATTTCTTGTCATATGTAGGATAGTTAATCATCACACCATTAAAAGTTTCCGAATGAAAACATATAGGCTTACCATGTTGCATGAGGACTGCACCCATAGTGTAGTGACTAGCATCTGTCTAAATCTCAAGTGACTGTCTCGAGTCTGGAAGTGTGAGTATGGGATCTATGTTGATATTTTCCTTCAACGCATCAAAGGACTTTTGTTGTTTGCCTCCCCACTAAAAATTCTTTTTCACCTTGGTCAACACATGAAAAGGAGCTGCTATAACAAAAAAATTAGCAATAAACTTCCTCAAATATTGGGGTGCTCACATAAATATTTTTACCTTTCTAACTATCTTGGGACTTGTCCAATTCACAATGATATCAACCTTGGAGGGATCTATTTTCAACTCACCTCCTCCAACAATATGACCCAAGTAAACTAAAGAAGTCTTTCCAAACTTCCACTTTGACATCTTAAGATACAACTGTTCTTTTTTCAAGACATCAAGTACTTTTCTTACATGCATGACATGTTCAACATAGGATTTACTAAAGATTAAGATGCCATGTAAGTAGACTATGACAAATTCATCAAGAAATGGCCTCAACACATCATTCATCACATGCATGAATGTATAAACCAAATAACCTAGCTAGCAATTCAAACAAACCGTGTTTTGTTTTGAATTTTGTCTTCCAAATGTCTCCTTCAACTATTCTAATTTCATGGTATCCACTTCTTAAATCCATCTTAGTAAAATACTTTGAATCAATCAATTGATCCAGTAAATCATCTATTCGAGCAGTGGGTAACAATTCTTTACTATAATTTTGTTTAATGCGTGAAAATCCACACACATGCGCCATGTTCCATCCTTCTTTGGCACCAAGACATAGGTGAACCACAAGGCGAGGAAGATGGTCTGATGATCCATATATTCAACTGGATTTGTGTCTTAATTTCTACACTTTTTATCACTAACATCTTGTACATGCTAATGCTAGGAAAAGGACAATCTTTTTGCAAATGTATCTCGTGTTGGATTCCTCTGTTGGGAGGTAATCCCTTTGGTTTATGAAAAATTTCATAATATTCATTTGCTACATCAACTAATTCATATTTCAAATTCAAATCACAACCTTTAAAATCTTAATTATCAACATCATTTTTGGGTTTGATCAGGAGAAGCACAAAATTCTTTCTTGAATACAACAATCTTTTCATATGTCATGCATTAATAAGCGAAATATTTATTTTCTTGCTATGAGCTCTCACAATATATTCTACTCCATTTTTGAATAAATGATATTTATTTCCACGTCGATGGAAGAGATATTTTCTTTCATAAAGGGACATGCTACCCAAAACCATTCCATAGATATCTAATAGCACAGCGTCAAGCTCCACTTCATCTATGAAATTTGGAGTAATAGTGAATCTCAGTTTACACTTTCTGGTAACCTGCAATTGCGCATTGTCACATACCCATCCAAGTGGTACGGTTTATGATGTGGAACAATTTCTAGATTAAAACTCTTGACAATGTTTTCAGAGATAAGATTGGCTTGAGAGCCGCTATCAAACAATGTATCAATCTTGTTATGTTTTGAGATCAACCTTATGTGAAACAATTCTATTCTTCTCTTTTCATTTGGAGTTTAATTTTTTGAGTTTGAAGAACTAGTGCTCGCAATGGATTCTTTTCCTTTTACCCCATGGTTCTAGTTTTAGCTTCATCACCTGAATCAGATCTCAAAACTTGTTGAATGACTATAGTTGTCTTTTGTTTTCCCTTGTCATTGTTTCTTTCTAGTTTCATTTTGGGATGAAGCTTCCAAAAATGAACTTCATCGTGGTCCTCTATGGAGTATTGTTTGCATGTAATTTTCTTTCCTTCTTTCTTGGTAGACCCATTTTTCTTTATCTTCCCTTAAAAATCCTTTTCTTTTCCCTTAACCTTAAATGGATTTTTACTACCCTCTTCTGGGGTGTTTTTCCCTCTTGCCTCAAGATGAGTGTCTTGCACACACACATCATCTAGATTGCTAGGATTAAACATTAATATAGCATGCATAAGGTATGTGTGTAAACCCCCGATGTACATCAGCAAAGTGTCCTGTGATTTCAAATCTACATCTAACATATGAGACCTTTTTCTGAATTCTTAGGTGTAATCTTGCACACTTTAACCTTTAAGCTGACTAAAGTTCTGCCAATTCGTGATGGCTTTCTACATATAAGTTAGATGGTACAATTGTCTTTTGATTGCTGCAATAAAATCATTCTTAGAAATAGAGATCTTGCAATGTTTTTTAATCTCCTCTTGGGTCTTTTATTCCCACCATACTAGTGTTGCACCCTCCATTCTTAAGGAAGCTAACAGAATCTTTATGTCATCCTCTTGAAGGTTTTGAATCCTGCAATAGACCTCCAACTAACGAATCCAATTATCAAGATTCTTTGCATTCACTTCACCATTATACATGGGCAACTTGAATTTAACATCAAGTTTTAAAAAAGGTCATTTACCAGTTCCTTTTGAGGAATGATGATGAGTATGAGTAAGGGTTCTATTGGTGGAAAAATGTGAAGATTCTTATGAAGAAGAAGATGAAGAATATGGTGGAGATGGTGGAGGTTTGTCTCCATTTCCATTATCTCATGCAGAAGAGCCTTCTCCTTTGGGAGTTTTGGAACTTTCTCCTTGCAACCTACTATTACTCTCTTCATAGAGGACCTTCCCCATCTCTTTCATATCAAAGAGCGCCTTTCTAAAGGTCTTCTCATCTTATGTCATGTTTGTAGGTTCTTCTTCATGAGACATGATATTTGGAGTCTCAACTAGAACTTGAGGTTGAACTGGTGTTGGAGATTGTGGAAACATTTCTCTTCTTCCCCTTTACCCAACTTCAGGGCTTCCAACCAACTTCTGTTCACCTCTTTTGAGTTTTAACCTTGTAAGCATGACATAAAATTGCAAACAATTAAATCCTTCTTTCACCAACTAGTGCTCTGATACCAAATTCATATGATTTAGAATATTAGTTTGCAGTGCTAAGATCTTCCTTAGATTCTAAACAAAATGCTTTCATTGTGCTTAAGGATTCATCAATTTTTGCAAGTGAAATGAAGAGTTTTTATGTTAATTTATGAGCAATTTAAACATAAACCAGAAACTGAACAACAATATAAACATCTATAGAACATCATCAAAAGCACATTACAATAAGCACATGATAAATGAGTTCACCAGTCCTGGGCTACGTCTCCTTGGTCCAGCTTCCAATGGCTTGTGCCTCCCTATTATGCTCAAAGTGTAAAAATATGTCTTTACAATGTTCAAATGCTTCTGAAACCTACTCCAATCAGTTAAGAATACTAAAAAATGGCTATCTAGCCTCTTTTTACCACCAGTTTGGTGGAAAACCGAAGAAGTTATGACTTCTCATAATGCTCCCACTATCTGTTCCACAAATTGCTCCATATCTAACAAGAACCCACAATTTTGCTTTAAATATCCACTAATCAAATGAGAATTTTGCCGCACAGTGGGCCTTAATCTATCTCCACCAACCGTCTTATCACAAACTGCAATCGACGGAGTTTTGCGGTCTTATAGACTGTGAACCAAGCAGCGATATGAGATTGTGATTCGGTAGACCCAACGGGACATTAAACTGAAACTAATGACATTTCACGTCGAGGAACTTATTCGCAAATCATTGTTTGGTGGTGCCTCGGTGGTTAATCATAATGTGGGACATGCACCATTGCGATTTGTGATTGCAATATCGCATCACAACCCGAAACCTGCGAAGGGCCGATTTTGTAACATTGACCCTTCAGTGATCTGCGATTGTGATCCATTGCATCGCACCTCTCGTCGTTTTGTTGCTAACATTCCCACCCGGTTTATCGCATCGGACCCTTCCCTACAGAGGGGCCGATTTCTAATACCGACCTACCTAGGATTGTTAGTTGGGACATGTGTGAGCCAATGGCAGGTTGCCACTCAGTGCCTCTTCATTCCCAGAAGGACCTTGCCACATCATCCAATCCTCCTATGTGAGCAAGTCAAATCTGAACTTTGACTTGCTCTAACATCTGCGTAGGAGCTCGAATTTGAGTGTTATTCACACTGCTTTAATAAGAATGATGATCTCTTCGATCTAAACTTAATTTAACAAGATTTTGACACTTTGAGTTTTGAGCATAATTTTGAGCACTCGATCAACCATGATTGAACATGGTTGACCATAGTTGATTTTCATATTGACACAATATTTGTTATAATGTGAGGTTGGACCACAGTTGAGCATGATTATAAGCCAAATGGATTAATAAACACAAGGGAATAATATTAAACCCAAGGGACCGTAAGACTAAGGGAATAATATAAATACAGTAATAATTATGACAATTATAATGATAGTATATAAAAATTATTATTATTATAAATTATTATATATTATAATAATATGTAATATTATTCATATCAATAATATAATAAATATCGATATTATTATCAAAAGAGATTATTAATATTATAGACCCAAGGGATTAATATTAAAAATCTAACGGATTAATATTGAGAGCAAAAGAGTTTAATATTATAAACCTTTGGGATTAATATTTTTTTTTTTGTAAGATTGGTAGGACTCTCCGATTTTCGAGTTTACATGTCCATTATTCATCCCGCTACGAGGGAGGGTAGCCAAGATTCAAACACAAGATCTCCGATTTAGTGAGACTTCATTCCACGACGATCACTACTTGAGCTACCCCAGGGACACAAGGGGTTAATAAAATTGAGGAATTTATATTATAATCCCAATTAATTATAAGCCCAAGGAATTTACATTAAACCCTAGGATTAATATTATAAACCCTATCAATACTATTATACCTTAGAAATATGAGCCCTTATATTAAAAACCCAGGGGATTGATATTATAAATCCAAGGCACTAATAAACCCAAGGGAATAATATTAAAAAGCTAAGGGAATAATAATGAACCCAGGGGATTAATATTGTCAACCCAAGGTATACAAACCCTAAGATAAATATTATAAATCCTAAAACAAATGTGGTTGACCATGATAGTATTTCATATCCAGTTAATATTTGTCATAATGAGACATTAGATTATGGTTGACCATGGCTGACTATGATTTATTTTCATATCTAGAGAATCTGAGTGATTGCACTATGACCATGGTTGATTTTCATATTGAAATAATATTTGTCAAAGTGTGATGTTGGACCATGAGACAATCTTTGGCACAATGTGACCTATATATCACTATTCACACAAAATTTGGTCTGAATCTACAACTAGGGAAATAATATGTATTGGATATTAATTATAGTTCAAGTAATATCAAGTAAACCTATATGATACTTAAATATCACTAAAACTACCATATACTAGACTACGAAAAGAAATAAAATAGTTGCATGAAAGCCTAGCATGATATCACGAGTTTGAAGAAGTAATTGGTGTTGGGTCATGAGCACTAGTACCCGCTTGATTATGAGCTTTTAAGTCACTCTGAGCATGAAATTTAAGGTGAGCTAGCTAGGCATCCAAACATGCAAGACATCAGTAATCAATATTATTACACCCACTTGATTTTTCCCAATGAAGGGATGATATCATCGTGGCCTTCATGCTTTTCATTCAACACCCTATCCAAAAGAGTTTTCATTTTCCAATGGAGGGTGATGGAGCTCAAGTACTAGCTTCATATTTCATTCGTATTGCTAGGATTAGGAATCCAATTATCTACCTCCACTTGGAATTTTGAATTTGAATAATCTTGTTAGTCGTTGGATGTGATGACTTAAATTTTATGGATTTCTTCAAGAATTTCAAGGGAGGTGGTAGAATGGAAGATAGATGTAGCTTCATGGGTATGGGCATTAGCATGAGGCATACCCTGACGACCACTTCCCCTATCTGCTCGATGAATGTGCATATGTTGTGAGGCCATATTGCACTGGAAAAAATAAAGAGGCTAGATAGCTTGTTGACAATAACCCAAGACTTATAGCAATAAGAATAAGAAAAAATTTAGGACAAAAGAATCAAGGGGTCCTACTAACAAGGGTAGAGAAGTCTAATGCACCACCTTACTCGGTTGAGTTATTTTCAACATAAACTAACTATTCAACCAAGCTCAACCAATCAACATGACCAAACCAGTCAACAAAACCCAACCAGATGATTTAACATAACAATTTGACATACCAAAACCATTCAACTTACTACCAATCATCAGGTTACCAAAAACAATATATTTATCATGACTATATGGGATAGTTGCAATGACTAAACCAATTTACTTATCGTGACTAGTGAACCTAACATAAGTAGTGGACCTAACACAACTAATCAAGATCCTATTTTGGGCTGAAAAAACTCAATTGTGACAACCATTCAAATATTTTTCCAAGGATGACAATCAATAATATTAGCATAGATAACTGAAAAATGCCCCCATAACATAGGTTGAAGGAAACAACAATGAATATGTCTCATGCTCTCGAGGAGCATTTTCCTTACGCAGACAACATTATACATGTAAGTAATGAACAAACCATTACCTTATTGGTCTATAACCCTAATATGAATAGGTTGCCCCAAAAATGCTAGCCCTCATGCAATGGCTCCATGCTGACTACTAAGTTCTCATAGTGTAAATTCAACATCTTTCATACTATGCATAAGTCATAACTTGTTGACTCAACTCGAGCCTCACCTGATTGTAGAGTTCAAGTACCATTTGGTCAAATCAAGGTGAAGCTATGTAGGCTTTCTTACCATCTACTTGTGTCTTATCCCCGTTCCTCTAGACCCCACCCATTGTAACGACCAACCTCTTGGCTAGACATTGACCATGCCTTCTCATTGACAAGATTTCCATATGATGGAATTTAGACAATGTAACAACTTTGTTGACCACATTTCGTAGTCATATTGGACCATACAATCAAATATATGATTCATAAACATATTAGCTTAATGAAAATGTATTCAAACCCATTATAACCATGAGAATTACATATATAAATACAGCAAGAATCTCATCATAGGTATATAGGAATAACATATTCCTCCATTTACATTGCTAGTACATATATGTATCACATAGCAACAATATCCATATTTCCAATGCATAAAGCATACAAGTAAGAAACTTAACTTATTATCATCAATTGAATGGACACTAAGGGAGAGACTTCAACTCTCCACCCAACCATAGGCCAATTGCACTACATTCTTTCTTGCAGATGACTACCCCCAAGTCAGATTCAAAGACTGAGTAGATAATTTCTCAAGAGTTTTCTCACAAATAACTAATCCACTAGGTAAAGAAAAATATTGCTTCTTAGGCGGTTTCTAAACAACTCCAAGTGTAACAAACAAAAGAACCCTCAAAATCAGTGAAACAACAACCACAAGGTTTTGATGAATGCACACAGAGTCTTAGGTCAGTTTTGAAGAACAATCATAATCATAATGGGAGGTTTATTAATTGGATTAGTTATTACATGAGTCAAAAGCCTAATTTCTAGGTGGTTTATCAACCCAATTAGTAATCACACAAGTGGTTTATCACCCTTGAGGAAATAACTTGGTGATTTGTCAACTCTTTTCATAAAAAATGTAGGTGTCTCAACCTAATAGTTTTTATAAATGCAACAAGTTCTTAGTGTTTTATTAGCCCTGAGGAAAGCCATTGTTCAGTTGGTTTATCAGTAATAAATCCCTTATATATTTATCATCTTAGAAAGCACATGGGTTTCAAAACTCCACTAAACTCTCTATGGGAAAACAGCGCATAGTGTATGTGTATTGATCAGTAAAACAACACCACAAGAGCAATGAAAGCATTAGCAAAAAAATAGTGAATCCATCCCTTGAGAATAAAACACATGTTCTGAGTGAAATCAAGCCTTCCAAGAAGACAACAATAGAAAATAAAATTCATTCTAAATCCTTACTCTCCCTTCAAATCATCTACCCTCCCTTGTGGCGTTATCCTTTAAAAGTTGGATAACTTTTTGTTGATGCTTGATGTGATCTTTCACTGCTTGAACCTTTTTCTTATTGATATGTCCTTCAATATTGAGAGTTTGAGGAGTGGTAATTTCTACCAATGCTTTACAAGATATGGTTGGATTCATTTCTTGATGCTCGATGTGATCTTTCACTACTTGAATCTTTTTCTTTTTGATATGTCCTTCTATCTTTAGAGTTTGAGGAGTGGTAATTTCTTCCAATCCTTTACAAGATATGGTCAGATTCATTTCTTGATGCTCGATGTGATCCTTGAATTCTTGAACATTTTTCTTCTTGATATGCCCTTCTATCTTGATAGTTTGAGGAGTGGTAATTCCGACCAATGAATTACAAGATATGTTTGGATTCATTTCTTCTTTCTCGATGTGATCTTTCACTCCTTGAACCTTTTTCTTCTTGATATGTCCTTCTATCTTGATAGTTTGAGGAGTGGTAATTCTAGCCAATACATTACAAGATATGGTTGGATTCATTTCCTCTTTCTCGATGCAATCTTTCACTTCTTGAACCTTTTTCTTCTTGATATGTCCTTCTATCTTAAGAGTTTGAGGAGTGGTAATTCTTTCCAATGCTTTATAAGATACGGTCGGATTCGTTTCTTCTTTCTCTGGGGTTGGGTCCTGGCGCATATCCCCTTCTTTTGATTTTTCTTGATCCTTTTCTTCCTCCTCTTCATACTCTATGTAAAATAATTTCTTCTCAGCACACTTATGACCTTGAGTGCATTTTCTATCACAATTGTAACAAAGCCCTTTTTTTCTTTTTTCTTCCAATTGTTGTGGTGTAACCATTGTAGGTTCTGGAGGGCTAGGAGAAACAACACATCCATTATTATAGTTGTGAGTGGTGGGATTCCTTGTTTCCATAATTTTTATTTCAATTTTTCTTGTCAGCCCGAATGCCTCCTCCAATGAATCAGGTTCCCAAAAACGAACCTCATGTTGAACGTTATCATTTAAAGTCCCTATGAAGACATCAATCCTTTCATTCTATGGAATATAATTTACCCTTCTATTCAATTTTTGAAAGTCCTCAATGTGCTCTTCCATTGAACCCTTTTGTTTGAGATTTATCAATTGGCTAAAGAAGGAGTTTCTCTTTGTATGCTCATAATGTGCTATCGTTTCCTCTGTGAAAATTGACCATGTGACAAGTGGTTTACGGGAACAAAGCCCTTTATACCATAAAAATTGATTCAGTTCTAAATAATTAGATGCAATACATACCTTTTGTAACAGTGGTACACCATGTAGATCAAAATATTTCTCCATCTGTAGTATCCAATTTACCTGATCCTTGCCATCAAACTTCCTCATCTTGCTTTTTCTTGATTTTAGGAGCTCGATCTTGAAACGACTGTAACTCTATAATTTTCGATCTTCTATTTCTGAAATCATGAGCTACAGTAGCCCTTTCTGTTCTCTTTCCAATGCCACTAGTCTGGCCAAAATTTGATTCTTGAAGGAAGAGTTATGGCAAATCTCCCGCTGTGACCTGATTATAGACTAGTTCAGTAGAGCGAACTTGTACGATGTGACACGTGTCACTGTTTTTACCTTTGTATCTAAAAAATGTACACAAGAAACTATAGTCCGTCCTTTTTCTACAACTTCTTACGAAATTTCATTCCAATGATCAAAGAGAAAGTTATGACGATTTTCCCCAGGTCACTTGTTTGAAATGTAATTCGGCGGTCTTCAAAGACCCTAACTTCCTCGGACTATATCTTCGAAAATATAGCAAGACAGGATCTGAAATTTGGAGCCAAGGTTCAGACCAATTTTTTCTCAAATGGGTTTTTTCTTCGCTTTTGAAACGTCACAGAAAAACGTTATTGAGAAAATGCCACTATGACCTATTTGGAGGAGTGAAACCCTAGAATCCAAAGCTCTGATACCAAATGTTATGAAACCAGCTCACAAAAAGATAGAAAAGAAAGATAAATGCCTTAGAATTCAGCCTCTTCGATGGGGCAACCTCCTTTACATTACACAAATGAACAATTCTTGGATGATACAAATGACAAGACCTCCTTTCTATATATAGGAGTCTAAGGAGACAAAATATAATCAAAGCTGACATAACAATAATAATGTAATGGAATAATAACAATAGCGGGCTTCTCTGGGGTACAATAGTAACAATATGGGGATTACATGGGTACAAAGATATAATAAGGGGCTTGTACTAATAACAATAAGGGGTTACACTAGTAGTATAGGGGCCTAACATTCAGAACCAGTACCAACCATTAGAGGCTATGGATAAGTTTGAACCATCCTTAGAGGATACCTTACAACAACCACAAGATATCTTTTCGTTATTTTCAGGGACATGTACATGCTTCTTTTGGATTTTGAATTGCTTTGGAAATTACTATTTAACAATCACACTTTGTCGCAACCAACAAACAAACCAAGGTAAGAAGCTCATAGTGGATAAAAGATGTTTGGCTTGCAAAATCATAGATAGGGAGATTTCTGAACCAAACGAACGTGAGTGTGGTCAAGCAGATGAGATTATGCCATCCTTATTTGCTTCATAACCTTATCTATTTAGTGGGGATACCTTCTTAATGAGTCTTCCAATCTTACTTACAATAATAAATTACCTTGTAAGTTGAATGTATTGATATGCTGGATTATTGATCTCCTGTCACCTTTGCTTGATATGCTATGATAGATGATTGATCTCCTTTGACCTTTGCTTGATAA
The DNA here is from genome assembly GCA_000404065.3 of Pinus taeda. Classification (NCBI taxonomy): domain Eukaryota; kingdom Viridiplantae; phylum Streptophyta; class Pinopsida; order Pinales; family Pinaceae; genus Pinus; species Pinus taeda. The sequence continues at coordinate 5,261 of APFE030124863.1, read as the reverse complement.
ACTAGAATATTGATTTCCTCTCACTTGGTCCTAGCTGTGACGATAAATGAAGCATAGTAAATTGCAATATTTCTCTCTCACAGATCCGCCAATTAAGAAATCATTTCAATTTGACACAAACAATGCAGGCCAAGAAAATTAACACGATTCAACATTAAGTAGTGTTCTTGAGGCTTACACACTATGTTATAGAGACTGAACGATGTCTAAGTGGTGAGGATAGGTGACCCTCATGTGAACTGTGAAGGGACACATAGTCTATCATGGTCATTTCTAATTATGTTATCAAAACTGAACGGTGTTTGAGTGATGACGAAAGGTGACCCTCATGTAAAATATGAAGGGCCACATGGTCTATCATGGTAATTTCTAATTTATTTTTTATTCCACGCATTGTCTAAAATTCATTATTTGATGCACATTGTGTTTAAAAATCACTTTAATGACTTTTCGTTTAAACATTATTCGACGCGTGGTGTTTAAAAGTCACTTTAATGACTTGATGGACTATCAAAAATGGTTCCCCTTCTCCAAAATCTACACAAGTTGTTCATAGCTACAGTTTTTCCCCCTCCAAAATTTACACAATTACATTTTTCCTCTCCAAAATCTATAGTATTAAGGGTAAATAGGCGAATTGAATAATGCAACATTGACTATGTAGGAAAATTTGTGTTCATTTTGTTGTTTGAAATGGAATTTTATCTTTGTGAAGCCTAATGCACATGTCACTAGATACTTGACTGATGAAAGCTCACTAGATCTTGATTCTTAACCCTATACTTGTGCAGGAAAAGTTGTGGGTGGATAGGAAGGTGATAGCACTTCTTTCTAATGAAAACCAAGGCTTTGTTAGGAACCCTGACAGCTAAAAATAGCACAGTGTCATCTCACCTGGAAAATGATAATTGGTATTGTGGCCTTGCCAGAACCAATAATATGCAATCACTTATGACCTAGGAACCAAGGAACTCTAGCACTTATAAAATAGGAAAACTGCAAAAAATAGCATTTTCTTCCAAAATTAGTGAACATGTCTTTGAAGTGGGACTTTGATCCCTTTACAACCTAATGCATAGGGCTATGAATATGAAGCTGATGAAAGATCAATAGATATTAATTCCCTCAAGGTTCAGGAAATCTATGAATGCCAATATCTTTATTCTCGACCATAAAATCTACACGCAACTAAAAAATTAGTGATCACATTGGTGTGTCTATGGAATTAAAATTTATTCTGGGTAGAAATTGGGGTTTCTTATTCTTTCATTGGATAGGAAAATCCTTTTGACTCCTTGACTACTTTCTCTATGTCGCTTGTGTGTTCAACCATGAAATCGTTGCTTGTGTTTATTAATAATTCAAATATAGGATGACAATCCATTCAAGTAGTTTCTTGCATCCAGACTACATACTCTTACTAAACAAGTTCATAGACCCGCCAATGCGATATGGGCCATTGCGTTGACTCTGAAATTCGGGTGCACTCTAGAGAAATTAGGTTGGGAGTGATTGTCACTCTTGGTGGGGGTCAGGAACCACCTGTGTTCCATTATACAAAGAATCAAACTGAGGAATGTATGCCTTTCTCTCACTCACATTGGTTACCCCGGCCCAGTAGCTATAGTGGTCAAACATCAAACCTTGGGAAGGAAGAAAAGGATCCTAAGCAGTTAAAGACTCTCTCAGGAACATTCAAGCGGGACCATGACACTCAAACTTCTCTTATGGTTAAAACCCCCACCAACATGCACCCATAATCACCTCACATTTTTCATGCATTATGAAATTCCAAGCCAATGGTAAAGTCATCAACTCAATGCTTCTTTCATTTCCATACATGTCTAACTATTCTATCTATTTGACTGAAGGGATAACAGAGTTGTGAGTTGTCACTTGGGATGCTTTCATTTATATGTTTAGGTAGAAAAATCCATATGTGTAAATAAAGCATGTTTACAAACAGAAAAGGAAGTTCTAGATCAGCAGATAGGTTCACCGTGGAAGGTGTTTTCACTATCTAAGGGGGAGTGTGATTCCTTCTTTGCACGAGGCTGTCTTTAGTATCTCTCTTATTAATTCTTCCCCTCACCTCACCTTTTATTAGCCTTCTTTAACACCTGCACAACCCAGACAACGTTCTATGCTTCCAGATTCTACGAACTTCACTAAATGTGCCTGATTTATTTGAGGGAGGACCTGGGAAAGCAGGAAGACAAGAAGTGAAACAACTATCCCAAGTAAGCAAGACCAACTATCCCCTAGCCATTTGAATGGGGCTCAACTACGATGGTTCTATAGAAGGGAAAATTTTGGTAAATACGGAAAATATAGATTGTAAATGTTATTAAGTTGGCTCATGCTACTAGGAAAAAAGTCGACAAGTACGAAACTTTTCGTACTTGTAGAGGATTTTAATAAGCTAAGCTTGAGGCATTCCTAGTCCTGTGAGGTAGGTAGTATTAATAGTTCGGTAGAACAGTTAGTTTGGTAACACTAAAATGAAAGGGAAGTGGGTATATCCTAGCAATGCCCGAGTGGGGACAAAGGTAGAGCGACGAAATGAATTTTCTTCTTAATGAACTATACCCTTTTATAACGTTTATCTCTAATACACAAGTTGTTCTAAGGCAGCGTGGCAGGGACTAGCTACCTTGCAACTCCTCTTGTTCTTTGTTTTAGGCATCGTTGAAATGAAATGTGGGCTACACATCATTTTCATTCTTTGTTAAAAAAAAATTAATCTTGATCAATTTCCTACCTCTCGATTAAGGTTGGACATCAATTAAAGGTTTTCTTAACAATTGGAACAGATTAAATAAACTCTTGATTGTTGTTTGAACATTTTTCAAACTTATCTATTTCTAGTATTTTCACGCTTCCAAGTACTTAAAAATGCATTGCAGCTTTAAGGATTCAGTGATAAAAAGAAGGTTAATTTTTTTTTTTATCAACACTATAAATTCTTTAAAATAATTAATGTTCTTAAAATTATTAATTATCTATTTAAGTAGTATCATATGTATTATTAAATAATTAAAATAAAAGAGAAATAAAATAATTAGATAATAAATATATTTTATTTTGAAATAAAAATTTTAAATTTTTATTTAACTATTAATAATTATTAGGTGGATGGTAATGATTTAATCTCTATAGAATAATTTAGAATATTTTTAATAGTATACACCAATTAAAGGTTGAGATTTATTTTCGAAGTAGCAATGGTTTTTTCTTCTTTTAATTAGATTTGTTAATTAATTTAAAGCATTTTATATGAAACTGTGTCATATAAAATCAACTATCAACTATGTTTTTCAAGGCATGCAATGTTCATAAACCATGATATTGGTCCATAGTATTGTAAGAAAGGTTATTTGTAATTAAGAATTTTCGTGATAAAGTGGGGTGAATCTCCATGTCTAAGAATCATATTTTTTTAAAAGTGCATATGTCTAGCTTATAGGAGCAAAATGATTTTTTTTCTAGAATTTAACAATACAAGACCAAGATTGTGATCTATTATTGTTTAAAATTTGCAGTTGATGGATTCATCACCCTAAACAACTTTAGAACCATTAATATTTTGTAGATTAAATAACTTAAACTTATAACTTTTGAGGTAAAATTTATCCATAAAAGGTACCTTAAAAGGGGTAATTTCCGTTGTTGGTTGGAGTAAGCATATGTTAATTCTTTTTATCATTGGTAATATTATTATTTTAAATAAAGTTATAATTAATTCTTATCATTTTTTAATTTTTTAGCAACTTCAAATGTATAATTAAGTGTTTTGATACTTACTAGTCTTTACCAAGACGAAACTATAGCAATCAAATTTCCTATTAAGCACTATTAGTTTGGCATTGATCAATACAGGTTATAATGTTTAACTTTGAAAAAGAAATATATATTTATCAATATGATTGAAAAACTTATTTGATTGTACCATAAGAGGTCTTATTCGAGCATTTGCACAATAAAATGATGTTCAATTTTGCCATGTGGATAATAATCTGGATAATGTGCAAATATTTTTCATAATTAAGCTTCTTAGGTAAGCCACCTAAAATTAAAATATTTGTGTAGATCATCTTCCAGATTCATCGCATTAGTTTTCTTTAGATCAACGTTTCAAACCAGCGACAGTGGTTCATCTTTGGGATGTGAAATAATGATGAAAACTTATCTTTATTTATTTTAATAAACAGTTATGAGATGCTTGGTTCATCTTCGGGATGTGAAATAATGATGAAAACTTATCTTTATTTCTTTTAATAAACAGTTATGAGATGCTTTGCGGACATATATTTCAATCATAAACCAATATGTTATTGTTCTAATTGTCTTTTGTTATTTCATTTGTTTCAATTATGTTTTATTGTCTTAACTATATTA
>APFE030124854.1:822-12726 GCA_000404065.3 Pinus taeda | reverse complement strand
AAAGATGATGTGCAGATCAATCAAATGGACGTGTTGCAGCTAAAGAATAACATTATTCCTAAAGGCTTGATACCTTTAGAAGAACTCTTTGATCAAGATGATGTAGCCCGCAAACCAACATTGCATTCAACAGAGAAGGGGGTGGAAGAGGTCAATGTCAGAACAACTGCTAATCCTAAAATGGTAAAACTCTCTAAAGCATTGCCACAAAGGATAAAGGACAAATATATCAGTTTCCTATCTTCATTTGCCGATGTGTTTGCTTGGGACTATTCTGACTTAAAGTCATATGATACCAATATAATTCAGCACACTATACCCATTAAGCCCAATCAGAAACCTTTCAGATAGAAGTTGAGGAGGCTAAATCCAAAGCTGTTGCCATCAATTGAAAAGTAGATAAACAGGTTGTACAAATCAGGAATCATTGTTCCCATCAGATTTTCGGATTGGATCTCTAATTTGGTGCCCGTACGAAAGAAGACAGGTGAGATTCGCTTGTGCATCGATTTTAGAAATCTCAATAAAGTGTCATTGAAAGATAACTATCCACTGCCCAAAATGGATCATATACTGCGGTGAGTCATGGGAGCATCTCGTATGTCACTACTTGATGGTTATTCTGGATATAACCAAGTTTCTGTCCATGAAGATGGCCGAGACAAGACAGCGTTCACCACTCCGTGGGGAACTTTTCATTACGCTAAAATTCCTTTCGGTTTGAATAACGCGGGTGCCACATTTCAGCGTGCAATGGACTTGGCTTTCGAAAATGAGAAGGATGTCTTTTTGGTTGTGTACCTTGATGATCTGGTGGTGTTTTCCAAATCTGATGAAGAACACATGTACCATCTAAAAACTGTCTTTCAAAAGTGTAGAAAATATGGCCTGTCATTGAATCCGAAAAAGAGCTTGTTCGCCATGGAGGAAGACAAACAACTCAGGCACATTATCTCAAAATATGGCATTCGTATTGACCCAGCACGTGTACAAGCGATTCAGCAAATCAATCTGCCCCGGCATAAGAAAGAGATTCAATCTTTCAACGGTAAAATGAATTTTCTACGCCGCTTTGTACCTAATCTTGCTAAACACCTAAGAGAGATTACGAACATGCTTAAGAAGGAAAGCCAAGTGAAATGGACAGAGGAGGCTATAAAATCTTTCAATTTAATCAAATTGGCTCTTTCTTCAGCTCCAGTTCTAGTTAGCCCGGACTACACTCAGGATTTTATATTGTTTTCATTCGCTTCGTAGCATGCTATGGCAGCTGTGTTATTACAGAAAAGAGATGGTCACGAAAGACCAATTTCTTTCTTCAGCAGAGCTATAAGAGATGTAGCCTTAAAATACAACATCATTGAGAAGCAAGCCCTTGCACTTGTGAAAGCATTGAAATATTTTTGGGTATATGTTCTGCATTCTCGTATTTTGGCTTATGTTCCTAATGCTGCTGTCAAAGATGTTTTAGTGCAGACAGATCTGGAAGGAAGACGAGGCAAGTGGATTGTAGCTTTGTTGGAATATGATGTGGAAATAAAGCCCACCAAGCTGGTTAAAGGACAGGGATTGGCAAAGTTAATGGCCGAATCAAACTTGCACGCCTTAGACATAAATCTGATCGGTGCTATGTCCGATGAGAATGAGGAAGGTTCGTCAATCCAGGTATCTAAAATGTTTGCTCTTTCTCCCTGGTATTCAGATATCATATGTGTGCTTAAAAATTTGTCACCACTGCCCGACATGACTAGAAACAAAGCTAGAACTCTCAAATTGAAGGCTGCCAAGTTTTGTATTCTAAATTTTGCACTTTATTGGAAAGCTCCCAGTGGCGTTCTGTTAAATTGCTTGGTGGAAAAATAAGAAAAGAAGGTCATGGAGGATTTCCAAGAGGGAGACTGTGGTGGTCACCTTTTTTGGAAATCAACAGCAAATAAAGTCCTGAGAGCGGGATACTATTGGTCGACGCTGTTTGCTGATGTATATAAGATGGTCAAGAGCTGTCATAAGTGTCAAATTTTCGAAGGAAGGTAGAAGTTACAGCCTTTGCCACTTAAGCCCATTAAGGTGAGTGCTCCTTTTCAGCAATGGGGGTTGGATTTCATTGGTGAAATTCATCCCGCTTCTTCCGGTCATCATAGATGGATCCTCACAGCGAAATATTATTTCACGAAATGGATCGAAGAAATTCCCACCAGACAAGCTACAGATGTGGTAATTATTTCATTCCTTGAAAATAACATCTTGTCTCGCTTTGGTTGCCCAAATAAGTTAATCACTGATAACATAACAGCTTTCAAATAAAAAAGGATGGTAGAGTTTTGTCATAAATATCACATCATTTTGGGTCACTCAACTGCCTATCATCCGTAAGGCAATGGATTGGCGAAGTCTTCTAATAAATCCTTGGTCAAAATCATTAAAAAGTTGTTGGAAATAAATAAGAAGAGTTGGCATAAGAGGTTGGTCAATGCACTTTCAGCAGATCGGGTCAGTCAGAAGAAATCCATAGGTATGTCTCCTTTTCTGCTTGTTTATGGAGTTGATACAGTGTTTCCTACCTCTCTCGCATCCTCGGTAGTCAAACTTCTTCAAGAGGCCGGTAGTGAAGATGATCCTATGCAGAGAAGGTTGAATCAAATGGTCCACTTGCAGCAGACCAAAGAAGAAGTTTTCCAAAACACGTCCAAGTTGCAGGAGAAGATTAATAGAATTTATGACAGAAAAGCAAAGGCAGACAAATTTCAGTTGGATGATGTGGTGCTGAAGTGGAATGCAAGGAATGAGGAAAAAGGTAAGCACGGTAAGTTCGAGAATCTCTGGAAAGGTCCTTTCAAGGTTGCAACATATCGGGGTCAGAATGCCTTTCTTCTGAAGGAAATGAATGGGGAAGATTGTCCAGGAGGGCCGATCAATGGTCGGCTGCTCAAGTGCTACCATTTCTGAGTTATTGACGTTGCTTCCACTGTCACTGTAAATACCATTTTATTTCAGTTTCGTTAGAGTTTGTCAAGTTAGTCTTCAAGTCATTTCAAGATCAAATTTGAGTCAGTTTTTTGGTCATTTTGGTTTCATAAATGAGTCAGAGTCCTGTGTTGTTTGTCGAAATAATGACTCCATAGCCCAATGGACGAAGGCACTGTCTAGCGCTTCCAGAGATCTGCCATTCTTGGCACCTCCAAGGAGCTACCATCCCCCATTGGAGCCAATGTTAGAGTCGGTCTTGTCAGTCCTTCGTCATAGATCAAAACTCTTTCTGCATTTCATTTCTAGGTGTCTCACTCCATTCACTCAGTTGCATTTCACTAGGGGCATGCCATCATCTGACGGGAGGATCTTGTCAATCATTACCCCTTACCCCTCATGTCTGGCACCTGCTGGCTTAGGTCTTTTCATCAATGTTTATTAAAGTCCATGACAGCCAATGTTTGATCTTTTAATGGACAAGAGTCATTTTCAGTCATTAGGTCTAGGGATTAGTCAATTTGGTCTTCAACCATGTCCAATAAAGCCATGCAGGCCAGAGGGAGGCCCTTACAAAGTTGTGATTTAAAGATTTTCATCGTCATGTTAACAGATTACGATTGTTCTTCAAAACTCTGTTTTGAAGAAAAGTCAAACAATGTGTCATTTGTGATAATTTTCAAAAAAGTTTCTGGTTGATCTCTTCAGGCGCAATCATGGTTTCCTTGGCCAAATGCCATGTCAGCAACCCCTGCAAAAGTTGCCAAAAAATTTCATCATTTTAGCTAAAAATTCAAAGGGAAAAGTGAAATATAGATTTGAATTAAATCAGGGAAAAAGTGCCAAAACAGAACATTATCAAAGTGGGTTTTGAAGAAACAAAAATCAAAACCATGACTCCAAATGTCTTTCTATAGAATTTTCACAAGGAAAGTGTCATTTTGCACACCAAGGATAGAGAGAAAACATTTCAAAGTAAGTGAGATAGCTAGCACGCGTTTTGAGTGATGTTGGAGGTGTTTTCATAGGCGCGATGCATAGGCAAAGGGGCGCAGCGCACTGGGCGCGACCACACAATGTTAAATTAACACGAGCGCGGCGCAGACAAACAGCGCGGCGCACTGGGTGTGTTGTGCGGCGCACACCCATAAAGGCCCGGTTTTTCTCCAAATTGCAACGGATCGCCTTTGAATCCCTTGAAATTTCCAGGTAGGGTCGACATCTCGGTTGCTCATCAAATTTTGTGAATATGATGATGGTTTATGTCCATTTATAGTTGCAATAAAAACTCCTAAACCCTACCACTTGAAATCATCAAAGCCATTGCTCTTAGGGTTGCAAATTTGTTGTGTTGATGCCAAGGTTCCTCCTCCCTTTCACCTTTCATTTTTCCCCTTCTTTCCATTGTTCCCTTCCCCCCATTCCATTTTTCCCATCTTTCCCTACCCTAAAACGTTACTAAACTCCTATTCCCTATCCCCTCCACTCATTTGTTAATGTAAAACCCAAAAATCCTACCTTATAAAATCCCCAAACCCTCCTACATGTCCCTAAACAAAATTTCGCCCCATAATCCCTAATCCCATCGTATTATTCCCCTTCCTAACAGTCCCTTTTGCATTGTTCCCCTTGGTGACAGAATTCATAACAACACATAGTCTCATACATCATCAAAGGGTAGTCCAAGCACAGTCCATATACAACAGTCATGGCATCTGAGCATTCATCGGGGAATGAAATGGAAACCCAAAGTGATTCATCTTAGGAAGAACAGGCTCCCTGGAGACATCATAAAAGTGGCAAACATGTTAGGGATGAACCAACCACCCTTACAGAATTGCAGGCCTGACCTCTTGCTATGTCATGTTTCCAGCATCTGTCATGTTTTGAGTTTTGTCAAAAGTTGCCTAGTGTTCGAGTTCATCATGAGTTGGCCCATCTTTTTGTGCTTCACTTACATGGAGATCACTCTATCTTAGCCGGTGTCACCTTCACATTGACACCTGAAACTGTCTCATTAGCAACTGGCATACCGAACATTGGAGAACCATGGCACAAGAAACATAAGGTTGATCGGTAGCATTATGAGCCATACAATAAGGCCAGTTTCTTGAGGCAGCTCAAAAGAGTCTTTCCATTCTGATATCTGAAAGATGAATATGCTTCACTAATGAAGTTGATCATGAAGTATTTTAGTTGTGAGGGGAGGTTCTCTCGTTTATATGCTTATCACATCAAGTTGCTCATGCATTTTACCAGGGTACGGATGATGAACATCCCATATTTCATTTGCAGGAACATAGAGAGGATGAACACCTTCATGCAACACAAAACCCCTCAGCAGCAACTTAACAATATTTATCATTTTTCTCTTATTAAGATTTTGGTGGATCATCAGCTGGAATTACAGGGCATTACTTGGGATGATTTGATCTCCCGTGACCTCTTCAGCACTTCACAGGTATTATCAGAGGTTGAACATGAGATAGGTGGTCCTTCTCATCAGTATGAGCACCATGAGACCGATACTATGCCGGTATTCATCACCTATCAGAGAGGCAGTAGACATTTGTTCGCAGCAACAAAGTGAGTGTTATCTCCACCCGGGGTGGAAGGGGCCTCGCTTCCGACATCGGCAACACAGGTACAAGACAGGGGCAAGAGGCCCATGCATAACGAGGGGCCACCAGGTGAAGGAGAGGCCGACTTCATCCTCATTCATGATGATGATACAAATGTGGAGATTGACAAACTTAGGAGGACCATCCAGGAGCAGCAAACAGAGATCCAAGACTTGTCTCTCAATTTGGAGAGGGCTAAGTCGATTATCAGGTACTTGGAGCATAGGAATAAACAACTCGAAGACCAGCAGGAGATCATGGAGCTGCAAAACATCCATGAGAATCACCGAGCTGCCCAATAGAGGAGGATTGAGCTCACTCCATTAGAGCAAGAGATTAACAATGACCAAGAATCTTGGCTCGAGCGGATCACTACAGGGCAGATGGTTTATCACTACGAGGCACGAAACATGAGTTCAAAGGCTCGGATAAGGAATTTGAAGGCGAAATTGAGGAGAGCGACAGAAAGACAAAAGAGGAAAAAAGAGCAAGATCGGTTCTGAATCTTGCTTGAAGCCTCTATGGCCTAGCATAACACTTGATAGAGAATTTCCAACCCAAATTTCAAAAAATTTGGGGCAATTTTAGTCATTTGACAAATTTTTGTGCACAAACAGGGTTTTTCTCCCTGTGCGTCGCGCCACTGGCGCGACGCTTATGATAGGGAACTCCAAATCACGAAAGGTTTGCATTTTTGGATTCAACATGAAAAATCATGACTGCTGGTGCATGGCCAAGAAAGTTTGGCAAGTTTTGAGTCCCTAGGAGGTCAAAAACACGAAAAAAATGACCTCTCTGCCCCTATTTTGACACACAGGAAGCAGTCTTGGGAGATTGAAGTTTTGGAGGGGCAAATGAGCACCAAATTCAGAAATTCCACTTGGGTTGGAAAGTAAATAGGCAGGGCTTTCTAACAAGGACACTCGGGCACAATGCAGACTTTAGCAGGTACCTCAAAATCGCCTCCAAAGTGGCGTGGGGAATATAGTTTTGGGCGCGGCACACAGAGACCCAAAGGCCAAAATCACTTCCGCTCTGCGACATTTCGATTCGCGATTTTTGCCAAGTGGGTCCACTCATTTTACACTACATTTTTCTCAACACCTAAGGCAAAGTTTAAAAAGTATTTTCACTAAAGGTTGGCTTCTATCCAAGTGGCAAAGGAAGGCAAGCAGTCACCCAAACAGTTTGTCATTTTTGTAACGCTGCACCTGTCACTAATGGTTGGCTTTCCAATTTCCAGTTTGTAATGATTTGAAAAACTCCCCAACTTTGGGTTGTTCCATTTCCCAATGGCAAAGTCTATTTATTGTATGTAAAACCATTTGCAAAGGGTTGGTTGTAATTTCTGGGAGACTGTGGGAGAGAAACTCAGTTACTCATTGTATATTTTCACAGAGAATTAATGAAAGGCATCGGCTCTGGTTCATGAGATTCATGTGGTGTGAGTGTAGCAAATGTATTCTCTTTCTGTTTCATATGTATTTCGTTATGTTTCACAGTTCATTCATATTCATTTCCAGTGAATTTTTCTAAGATAGGGTAGAATTAATGTTTATTGCTCTGCCTGTGGGAAAGTTTCACGCCCTGTGTTCTTCTTCTATTGAAAAGGATTCATGTATTTATGCCCTTTTCACCCTCCTAAACAATCTTTCCATTTCGTATTATTTCAAATTCAATTGCTAGACTTTCCGCTTTTCTTGCCTCACGAAGTAATCTGTGCCTTTGTGTTAAATTCTCTGCTCATACTGATCGTTGGTCCCATACATCCCAGAAACTCAGTCATTCATCAAAAATTGCCTCTTATTTCCAAATTTATTTACCTAACCTAAAATCAATATTCATTGCAAGTCATCTCAAACCATATCATTTATTTATTCACTGAGTGTGACCCGAAGAGAGCCCTCTCCTGTTCTGGTAGGGCTAGCTACTAGACTGAGCGTGGTTTGTGGTTACCCTAAATTTTTCCTTCCTTTAGCCTAAGGCAGATTTAGGTGCTAACAAAACACAACAAAACAAAACATGCAAACAAGAACAAGGAAAAAATTGCAAACATCACCTCCGCACATCATCTCTCCTCCAATGTGTTGTTCTCCACTGAAAAGGAAAAAAGTGGGTTGGATAAGGTTAAAATACACACTTAATTAGTAATGTTAAAGATATTTCAAAACCAATAACTATTCATAATAGGAAACACACCTCCCTTAGAGTTTGTTTTATAACGATGGAGACTCTTTTGTATTCCACTTGCTTGTGCTCATCAAAACCAACCATCTACAAAAGATACACAATAAGATATTAGAACCGTTATATAAGTTAAACTAAAGAGTATGTAATAATTAATCGTAATAAGAAACGCACCTTTATTTGATATTGTCATATAAAAGGGCAAAGTCCATTTTGTATTTCCCATATTCATGCTCATTGAAGCATGCCATGTGCAATAGATACACAATAAATATTAGATTTTAATAAAAGTAAAACTAGAGAGTTTGAAGGCATGTACTTCAACAAAACCAAATCATGTAGACAACAACAAACAAAAAATTGCAAACTTCAAAAGTCTCCACTGAAAGAAAAAAAGTGGTGTAAATAAGGTTAAAATAAAGACAGATAGTAGTGGCAAGCATAATTCAAAACAAATAATTATTCATAATTGCAAATGTACATTGTTGTTATGAATATAATTCATAATGATTAGCTAAATAAAATAAATATTAATATTAAATAATTAAATATTATTTAGGTTAAATATGTCATTAATTAAGTGAATAGGCATGTCTAAAAGACATGCCCTTTCATGAAAGGTCACCTGCTGAGGTATAAAAGCAGGGTCCTCATTATACATTCAAATCATCTTATACATTTTATATATTAATAAATTATTATAAATACCTCTCGTGTATTTTTAACAATTAAATCTACAAGCTATCAAGTTTTCATGCTTTAGAAAAGTTTTTATGCTACAGTGGTATCAGAGCCATGGTACACAATATAATCATGCGGGCCTTTGAAAGTAGTTCGCCTCACAATGTGCCATTACATTCACGTCATGTACGCGTCGTACATTTTAGTGAAATTCAAGAAGCATTTCAGCATTTGAAAAAATCAATTGCAGAAGTTACAAATGGAGATTGTTGCAAGCAGGAAGATGACCTGCATCCATCTGAAAAGTCTAAAGAGAAGGGACGTGTGGAAGAAGTCCAAACAACAGATGATCCAAAAGGAACGGATTTGGTTAAAATGGGAATACCGATTCAAGATTCAGAGCATGAACCTTCAATAGCCAAAACTATCTAACTTGATGAGGTTGCTGGTCAGAAATCAATGGAAAATACGACTTCAGGCAGTGAGAACGAAGATGAGCAAGATATTGCAAAAATTTGGCCTGAAACTAAAATCTTGTCCATCGATACAAAAAGTGCCTTTCCTGTAAATTCCCCTTTGTCAGCCATGCACGTTCTAGCATTGGAGGGGCTGATTGCAGTCATTCATAGCATGGCAGATAGAGTCAATGCTGCATCTTCACTTACTGAACCAACACCAGTAAGGGAGATTGAAGAGTATGAGCCTTTTTGGATGGTGACATGCGATAATTATGAAGATCCCGCTCATTGGGTGCCATTTGTTCACCACAAAAAGTATATCAAAAAGAAGTTGATGCTTGGAGTTGATCATTTTAATAGGGATACCAAGAAAGGTCTCGAGTTCTTACAAAGCATTCACCTCCTACCTGAGAAGCTTGATCCCCAAAGTGTTGCTTGCTTTTTTAGATACACATGTGGTTTGGAAAAGATTCTTGTGGGTGATTTCTTGGGAAATCATGATGAGTTTTGTGTGCGAGTGCTGCAGGAATTTACAAAAATGTTTGATTTTGTTGACATGAATATAGACACAACACTTCACACATTTCTTGAGACCTTCTGGTTGCCTGGAGAGTCGCAAAAAATATAGAGAGTGATGGAGGCATTTGCAGAAAGATATTATGAGTATTCACCCCAAATTCTTGCATATAAGGATGCTGCTTTTGTGCTAGCATACTCCTTGATCCTGCTAAACACAGATCAACATAATGCGCAAGTTAAGAGAAAGATGACAGAAGATGACTTTATCAGGAATAACAGGTGCATTAATTGTGGGAAAGATCTTCCAAGAGAATTATTGTCTGAACTATACCACTCTATTATGAGTAATGAAATCCGAACATCATATGATCAAAATCTAGCTATTCCTGAGATGACACCAAGGTGGTGGATTGATCTCATTCAGAAATCTCAAAAAACTCCTCCTTACATCCTTTGTGATTCTAGACCTTTCCTTGATCATGACATGTTTTCTATCATATTAGGTCCAACCATTATTTCCATGTTAGTGGTCTTTGACCATGCGGAGGGTGAAGATGATGTTGTCACTAATGTAGTTGCTTTGTCAGGAGGTTATATAATCAGGCAAGCTCACTGCATAGTGTTTGCAAACAAACTTTACAAGTTCAACGGAGCAAGCAAACTGGATCCCAAAATCAACTCTCCAATGAAAGGATTCATGATGGCATTTCGTTCAACGAATGTTATAGCCATTACATTTACATTCACATTCATTCAATGCTCGGATGAGCTGTTGATGCCCGATCTCCATCAAAACCCTGACACCCCTGTGCCCTGTTTTTCCCAAGCACGGTGTTTTGTTTGTCTCGCCGTTGTCCAAAAAACCAATGATGTTTTCCATTGCCCTGACGGGCACTCTATTATGCGTCAACTATGTTAGCGCTTGGAATTCACCTAGGCTGAGATAGACAAACTCTCAAGGTTACATCAAACCATTTCACCTCGTAGCTAGCCCTACGAGGTATGAGAAGGCTCTCTCGGGTCAGATTCGGTAGATCTTTCAATATGATAAGCTGACCAATTAGGATCAAAGATATTAGGCTAGTAAATTGATAAGGGGGGTTGATTTAAAGATTTTTGGGTTTTTGGTGGCAATTGGAGGGAGTGCAATTCAGGGTGCGGGGATTGAGCACAGTTTTTGCAGGGGGATCTTTGGGGCAAGGTAGGAGTGAGCGCTGATGCCTTAATCTGAGATGGATGATCAGGGATGATAGAGAATGAGCTAAAGAGGGAAAACAACCATTTGAATCCTCTCTAGACAGTAGAAAACATAAATTTTGAACAAACTAAAAAGCTGAGCATGTCAAAGCATGATTTCAAACTTTATCACTTCATCTTTGTAAATAGAAGCAAAAGAGAGATGTGGAATACATAAACAAAATTACAAGAACATGTAGAGAACACACCATCAACACAAAAATCCACAAGAATCCACAATGATGTCTGCAAAACCCTGGCCTTCCTTTCTTTAAATTGCAGAGATAGATGTACAATATACAATAAAGCTTTCTCCCACAAGAGTCCAACCATGAAAATGAGAAAGAGAGAGCATAATATAGACCATCTAACTCCTTCCCCACCTCTAGGGGACGAGCTCAGCTTCCTAGGAGCAGTTTGAACTAATTCTAAATTAAGCACTAGATAATAGGCAGTCCAACAACTTGCCTCTATTACTTAGCTAACTGATTCATGCATTAATTATTCACTTTTTACATCAAGGAAGCTTCTAGAAGGGTAAATAGAGATAAAATCTATCAAAGTGCCATGAAAATATTACATTTACCCATCATCTACAAGTAAAAATGGTCAACCATAGTCAAAACAGTGTTTTTTGACAAAAAAGGTCAATTCTGGCAAAGCTGGCTCTCACTGTCGCGCCCCCTGTGCAAATGGTCGTGCCCCTTTGCTGCAACTTTTGAGTGGGCTTCACTGGTCCAAATCAGGTGAAAGATGGCTCATTGGAAAGCTTGGTCTGTCTACTTTCCATCCAAAGTGGAATTTATGAATTTGGAGTTGTTTTGCCCCCTCAAAAATCATTTCTCCCAAGGTCACTTTCTGCAACTCAAAAAGTGGGCAGAAAGTAATTTTTTTGATGTATTTTGAGCTTTTGGAGGCTCAAATCTCAAAATCAGGCTTCTCCCAAGTATTGG
This sequence comes from Pinus taeda, assembly GCA_000404065.3. Taxonomy (NCBI): domain Eukaryota; kingdom Viridiplantae; phylum Streptophyta; class Pinopsida; order Pinales; family Pinaceae; genus Pinus; species Pinus taeda. Next base: position 1,107 of record APFE030124854.1, on the reverse strand, counting down.
TAATTTTTCTCTTTGCATGCCCTTTCCAAAAATGCCAAGTTTTTAAAATTCCGAGCAGTCCTCCAAAATGGTCGCGCTTGGAACGTGACCATTCAAATGGCCAAAACCTGTAAATTGCACAAAAAATTCACAAATGACAAAATTTTCTCCAAATTTCTTGAAATTTGGGCTGGGAGTCCCCAATCAAGTACCATGCTTAACCAAAGAGGCTTTGGCCAAAATTTGGAGTGGATCGGGTGTTTTCCTTCGTTTTTGTGTTTTGGCCAACCGTCCTTGGAGCACCTT
>APFE030124849.1:79826-100091 GCA_000404065.3 Pinus taeda | reverse complement strand
ACTGATGCTTTAAGAACTGAACCTTGGAAGGTATTGACATTCCATTTTTTCTTAAACATAAGCACATCGATAAAACTTGGTTGTTAGGTGTGCAAAGGTCCTTGCTTAAAAAATATTGGTATGAGAACTTGAATGCTATTTAGAGATATTTTACCTATGAAGTTCATGACCACATAATGGGTAAGCACCATTTGAAGTTTCTCACACACATTTCTAGGCAAGTTTGTATGAATATGCCATATTTTTTATTAATGATTTTGTGAAAGATGTCCATTAAGATTCAATCTAGACCAAAGTCACATTCCATCCCAGTCACGGAGGACACAATTTCAAAGTCAACAGGTCTCCCCGTTGATTGATACTGATGGTTTAAGAACTAAACCTTGGAAGGTATTGACATTCCATTTTTTCTCAAAGACAAGCACATAGATAAACCCTGGTTGTTAGGTGTGCAAAGGTCCTCGCTTAAAAAATATTGGCACAAGAACTTGAATGATATTTAGAGATATTTCACCTGTGAAGTTCGTTACCAAATAATGGGTATATACCATTTGAAGTTTCTCACACACATTTCTAGGAATTTTTGTATGAATATGCCATATTTTTTATTAATGATTTTGCGAAAGATGCCAGTTAAGATTCAATCTAGGCCAAAGTCACATTCCCACTCTGATTTCATAAATCCAGGATAAAAATGTTGGTTTTTTATCATTTGAAGAAGGTAAATGAAAATGGGAACATTTTTAGTTCTAGGGAGGGTCGTAGAGTTGGTCTCCCCCAAGCCTAAAACTAGTAGTAAGAAAACAAAACCAAAGAGGCTTGTTTAGAACCCTAAGATCCCAGGAATCTCTTCAATACAAACTAGAAGAAAAATAAAGATATATTTGATTTGAGTTCCTGAATTAAAAAAGGTTTACACAAGAAAGACAAAGTGGGTTGTGCAAGAGAAAACACCATCTCCTCCTCAAGATCCATCTCCTTCAAAAGAACATATGGATACTATAGACAAACAAGCTAGTGGAATAGGGGAGTGTAAGTCTAATAGGGGAGAGGGAGCCCTCTCTAGCTGAAATTTATGGGGTCATAAAACCACATATTAGGCCCAGAAACAAGCTCATATTAAAATTTAAATTGAAATAAAATCTTTCCCTAGCAAACCAGGTCATTAACCTAGATGACACACCCCTAAAATATTTTCTATTAATCAAGGAGCAACCTACAAATTCTAAGAAGAGAAAACATCAAAGAAGAAGGGCCCCCAAGCCAGAAAGATTAAAAGGGTGAAAAAAATAAAACTAGCGAGGTAGACCTTTTACTTAGGGAAACAAAGTAGCTCAAGTGATTGTTTTTTAGCCACACTACCAATGAATTTGTCAACATTCATTTTATCAATTTTATACATATAATTGTCAGCGCTAATTTGTTATGTTTTGCTTTGACAATTGTTTCTTCAACGCCAACTTGTTCCAGTTTTGGAAGCGTCGTGTGGAATTTATTCCCTATATATATTTCCATTTATTTTGTTAGCAACCAAAAAAAGATTTGTTTTGAGGCAACGATAAAGAGTTTTGGAGCAGATAGGATTTATGAAGGATGCATTAACACTCCAAATGACAATTTGATGTTCCAAGAAATAAAATGAGATGATCTTGTTGTTTTGACAGAAGCGGAGAAATTTTTTTGAGATAAAACTAAGGAGCTCTAGGTTTCACTGCAAGATATCATCAAAGAGTTTTGTCCTCATTGTTAGCCATATTTTCAGCTACATCTCATCTTCCAAGTTTCACAAATTATATTTTTTTGTGTATGATTAAATAAACTACAAATACATTACGAAATATGTATGCCAAATGTTATTTTGTGTCTAGATATGACATTTACATAGTATCCTAGAGCTTTGTTATTAGAGTTTTCAAAAAGCACAATCACAGTTGTGAATGTTCTATAAATTTAATTCTGAAGAAGAACCAAGGGTTCAAAAACTTTTAAAAAATACATACTTTGTATATAATTTTTCTATATTAATATAATTTTCTATCAACAATGTTACATGTGCAATTTCCAGAGATTCATGTGTGGATGGTTTCCTATCTCTTTTTTGACTGTGCTTCCTTTCTCCTGAGTCAAAAATTTGATCGTTAAACCTTTAGTGTTTGAATATAGATTTATGAATTGAAATTATTACTGAATGCTCAAATTCATGTTATTCAAATAAATTATGTGGTTTTCAACTTAGATATCATTTGGAGAAATCATATTGCTCTATTTTTTATATTTATTTTCTATAGTCTCCTACCATACCTTGAACATGATTTGTCTAAGAAAACATAATCTATCTTGCCTCTATTAGAACTTTTCATATAACCTGTGAGTAGCAGATATCTTTTCTTGTTAAGGACTCCATGCACAATGGTCCATTTTCATTCATTTCTAAACTATATTCATTTGTTACCAACTAAATCTAGCCAATAAGCATATTAGTAACCTACTACTACAATGTCCCTAAGTAGTAGAGTTAAGGAGTAATTCCTCTCCAAATTGAAGGGCCAACTTTCAATCCCAAAGCGGTTTGAAGGTTATCTCAGTGAGTTTCCTTCCATAGCGAAGGAAAACTTACAAGTGATAACACTGAGCAAGAATAATGTTTTCAAGGACTTACCCATTCTTTCAAAACTAGTAAAGGAAATGTGCAAGTCCTTCCAATTGGGTAAGAAAACACTAGTACCTTTCAAGTCAAAGGACAGCTCATCATCAAAGCCATGACAACTAGTACACATGGACTTGTGTGGACCATCAAGAATGAAATCACCCACAGGTAAATTGTATTTCATGCTAATAATAGATTATTTTAGTAGGATGATGTGGGTTTCTTTTCTTAGAGAGAAATATAAATCTTTTGAGAAGTTCAAAGATTTCAAAGCCATGGCTGAAAATGAATCTGATTGCAAAATCAAGAGCATAATATCTGATAATGGAGGTGAATTCACTTCAAATAGTTTGAGGAATTTTGCAAGAAATATGACATCAAAAGGAAGTTCACAATAGCAGAGACTCCCTAACATAATGGTGTAGCAAAAAAAGCAAAGAGATCTGTGCAATAGTTGGTCGGGGTTATGATGGATGAAAGAAAAATTCAATAGATATTTTGGTTCGAATCCATTCATACAACAATGGTGATACTCAACAAATCTAATTTAAGACCAAATAGTGAAAAAAAATCGTTATGAACTTTGGTATGGTACACCTGCAATAATCAAGCATTTTCAAATTTTTAGCAGCAAGTTTTACATCAAGAGAAATGATGATAATCTTGGTAAGTTTGATGTAAGGGATGATGAAGACATTTTTCTAGGATATTCTCAAAACAACAAAGGATATAGATGCTATAACAAGGATAAAAAGAGAAATATTTATTGCATTGATGTTAAAGTGGATGGATATCTTGAATTTCAATGAAAAACAACCAACAAATACCAATGTTAATGAACCTGTCAGCAATGGTGAGGAGGACCGTGAACCACTTTTAGAAGAACACAATGAAGAGCCCTCCAGTCCTCAGGCCAAGGATACATCAAGGTACGTGCAAAAATATCAGCCAACTAACCAAACCATTGGTGATTTAAAAATATGTATTCAGACAAGAAGGAAGATGCTCAATCCTCCTACACAAGCGCATGCAACCATGTTATCCATGGAGGAACCAAAGGATGTTTAACAAGCTAGTCAAGATAATAACTGGTTAAAAGATATGCATGAATAATTGGACCAAATTGAGAAGAATTAGATATTGGAACTTGTTCCAAGACTAACAAACAAGAATTTCATTAGCATGAAATGAGTCTTTAGGAATAAGCTAAATGACCATGGATAAGTTGTAAGAAACAAGACAAGTTTGGTATGCAAAGGTCGTGCTCTAATTGAAGGTCTGGATTTTGATGAAATTTTTTTCTCATATCACAAAATTAGGGTTAATTAGAATGTTTTTGGCATTTCCTTGTCTTAGGAAATTCAAAATATATCAAATGGATGTCAAGTCTACATTTCTAAATGGAGAATTATAGGAAGAATTTTACATAGGAAAACCAAAAGGTTTTCAACTAACAAAGAAGATTATGTTTGTAAGCTTAAAAAGGCCTTGTATGGTCTCAAGCAAGTGTCTCAAGCTCGGTTTTCCAAGTTGGGCAACTACCTAATTAAGTGTGGTTTTAAAAGAGGTGAATCTAACAAAAAAATTCATTTCAAATGTAAGGATGGAAAATTTGTAGTGGTGGTTGTATATGTTGATGACATTATTTTCTCTAGTGATTTAGATTTGCTAACCATCCGATTTGCAGATGACATGAAGGTCGAGTTTGAGATGTCAATTTTTAAAGAAGTTTCTTATTTCCTTGGATTATAGATTGCATAGACTCCTAATGGAATCTTCATTTCATAAATCAAATACCTCAAGGAAATGTTGAATAATTTTAGCATGGAGGAATGCTCTTTAGTGAGCACACCAATGGTGACAAGTTGCAAGATTAGTAAGACTGATGAATCACCAGTAGTTAATCAGAGTCTATACAGATCCATTATTGGAAACCTGCTATATTTGACAGCTTTAAGACTAGACATTATATAGGTCATTGGTATTGTTGAAATATTTCAAGCAGCCCCTAGACAAAGTCATCTATTAACAACTAAGAGGATTCTTAAATATCCCAGAGCTACAATGGATTATGGACTATGGTACCTAATAGGTAAATAATATGCACTAACTTTTTATACTAATGTTGAACAGGGAGGTGATGTAGATGACTGAAAGAGCATTAGTGGTAGTGCTTTATTTCTTGGAGAGTGTCTAGTTTCATGGTTGAGCAAGAAGAAAGATTCCATTTCTCTATCTACAAAAAAATCAGAATATATTGTAGTAGCTTCCTGTTGCATTCAACTATTGTAGATAAAGAATAAATTACAAGATGTACACGTATTTTATGAGACATATTCCCATCATTTGTGACAGTGCGAGTGTCATTATCATGCCAAAGAATCTTATTTTCCACTCCAAGAAAAATCATATTCCAATCAAGTATCATTCCTTGAGAGAGCAAGTTTCCAATCATATTGTGAGGTTGGAGTATGTTTGTACAAAAGAATAGGCTTCTAATATCTTCACCAAACCACTCCCATGAGAATTGTTTGAGTATTTGAGGCAAAGATTGGGATTTGTTCCTCTTGACTCCCTCCACTAGCTCTTCCTTGAAGAAGAAGAATGGAAGCTGGTACATATTCAACGTATCAAGATGAAACTACTAGGTCCATAGGAACAACATGATAGAGGAAGACTGTTGATGATCCGGATTTCAACAGGAACGCAACAAATTACAGAGATAACCATATACACAAATATGCAGCGGAAATAATACTTCATTTCATTAATGGAAAATACTGAAATATGCTTACAATCAGAAATGGAAATAAACTAGCTAGGGCGATGGTAGCTTATCTCTGAGAAGAGATGTGTTGGCTACATGCCTCTGAACTGACTTACAATGAGGCTCGAAGGCCTATTTATTGTTGAGAAACAATGAAAAACCCTTAACATTCCAAAACCTAACCTAGGAGATGAAACGCCAAACTGTGGGCCCCGTTTGGGGGTAAGTTGGTACATCAACTTCCCAGGGTCGTAACTTTAGCATATGATCTCTGTTTGACACGTACAATAGCTCATTAGAAAGATCTATTCGAGCACTATCATTTTTGGAACAAGCAACATCGGTCCATTCCATGGACCCATGTTGCTCCTGGATTCCCCAAAAAACGTCGTTTAGGGCCTCAAAACGGCTCCAGAAGTTCAGGACCCGAAAAACTGCTAAAAATAGTAAGTTGTAGCACAATTAAGGAAACTAAAAATGCTGAGAAAGACAATGGTGGGGGTCCAGGTGGACTTGGCAGGTGGCCACCAATATCCACTTGGATCAATAATTGTGCAATTACACCTTTTCGTTCCTTTTTTAGAAGCTTTGTCATACCATTAGAGCTGATTATCTTTCTTGGTTTCCCTGCAATACCCTTTAATACAACTTCCTTTCCTTCCATAGAAAATTTCATGAAAAGTTCTTGAAAATTAAAAGCTATTGTACCCAAGGATTGTAGCCATTGGACTCCTAGTACAACATCAGCACCTCCCATGGGAATGGAAAGCATTGGGCTAGTCAATACATATTCTCCCATGGATAGCTTGACATTATGGCATTTTCCAGAGCAATTTATTGTTCCTCCATTTGCAATCATCACTTGACACTCGGGTGCTGGATATAAGAAGCAATTCAATTCTTTTGCTACCTTACAATGAATAAAATTGTGGGTACTTCCTGAATCAATCAACACTATTACCTTTTTCTTCTTGATTTGTCCTTCTATCTTGACGGTTTGAGGAGTGGTAATTCCTGCCAATGCATTACAAGATATGGTCGGATCATTTGTTCTTCATCTAGGCTTTGTTCCTGGAGTATATCCTCTTCTTTTGACCTTTCTTGCTCCTTTTCTTCTTCCTCTTCACAATCTATGTAGAATAATTTCTTCTCAGCACACTTATGACCTTAGTGTATTTGCTATCACAACTGTAACAAAGCCCTTTTGCTCTTTTTTCTTCCAATTGTTGTGGTGTCAACCTTATAGGTTGTGGAAGACTAGCAGCAACAACACTTCCGTCTTTATAGATGAGAGTGGTATGCTTCCTAGTTGCCATAATTTTGCTTTCCACTTTACTTGCTAACCTGAATGCCTCTCTAATGAATCAGGATCCCAAAGGCGAACATCATGTTGGATATTATCCTTTAAAGACCCTATGAACACATCAATCCTATGCTCCTCTGGAATATCTTTTACCCTTATGTTCAATTTTTGGAACTCCTCAATGTGCTCCATTATTGAACCCCTTTGTTTGAGACTTAACAATTGACTAAAAAAAGTGTTGCTTTTTGTATCCTCATAATGTGCTATCAATTCTTCCGTAAAAATTGCCCAAGTGATAAATTGTTTACGAGAGCAAGCCATTGATACCATACAAACTGATTTGGTTCCAAATATAAAGTTTCCATACGTACCTTTTGTGTGTTTTGCACATTATTGAGATCGAAAAATTGCTCCATCTGTAATATCCATGTTGCGGATCCTTGCCATCAAACTCCTCATATCGATATTTGGAATATGGTGGGTCTTCGATCCAACATTAGAGTCTATGAAATCATGATGAACATTTCTTTTGTTCGCATCATGAGTTTCCTTTACTACCCTTTCACCATTAGTGACCCTTTCTTGTAGCAACTTATTCATATTTATCTTCAATTCTTCCATGTTTGTCTTCAAATCTATCTTCAAATCGTCCATCTTAGCTTCCACGTCATTAATCTTAGCTTCTACACCTTTCTTTAAACAATCCATCTTAGCTTCTACGCCTTTCTTTAAACCATCCATTTTAGATTCTGTTCCTTTTTATGCAAGTGACACTTGTTGCACTTGGTCTCGTAATTTTGATATATCATGTTGCATTTCTTCCTCTTCTTCATGAGTCATGCTAGAGCTTTCAGGTCGCCTACTAGGTGTTTCCATTTTCTTTCTTTGGGGCATCAATTACTGATAATAATGCTTCATTATGCCCTTTTAATTCCTTCAAAATAATTTTTCAAACCAAGCTTAAGCAAACATTTAAAAAAATATACACACCGTTTTTCACTTTGTAGGAGCTCGATATTTCCTCTGATGTATCTCTGTAATTTTGGATCATCTAGTTCTGAAATTGTGACCTGCGGTAGCCCTCTATGTCCTCTTTAAAATGCCACCAGTCTGACCCCAATTGGATTCTCCAATGAAGAGTTATGCCAAATCTCCCACAGTGACCCGATTATAGACTGATTCAGTAGAGCAAACTTGTATGACATGCCACCTGTCCTTGTTTTGAGTGTAAGCTCTAAACAATATATACAAGAAGCTACAGTCTGTCCTCTTTCTATACCTTCTTACGAAATTTCAATCTGATGCTCAGAGAGAAAGTTATGATGATTTTCCCCAGGTCACCTGTTTTGAATGTAATTCAGGATTCTGCAAAAGGACCAACTTCCTCAGTTCATATCTTCGAAAATATAGTGTGAAAAGCTCTAAAATTCAGGCCTGAGATTCAAAGCGATGTCTTCTCAAATGGTTGTTTTTTAGCTTCTGAAACATCCCAGAAAAAGTTTAGGAAAATGCCCGTGAACTGTTTGGCAGCGAAACCCTAGAATCAAAGCTTGATACAAATGTTATGAAAGTAGCCAAGAAAAAATAGAAAAGATAGATCAACATTATAATTCGCTCTTCAGGGGAAACCTCCTTACATTAATAAATGAAAAATCTCGGGATGATTCAAATGATAAAACCTCCTTCTATATATAGGAGTCTAAGGAGTCACAATATAACCCAGCCGACCTAACAATAATAATATAAAGCCACAAAAATAACAATAGAGGGATTCTATGGGGCACAACAATATTAATAAGCAGTACAATACAATAGTAATTAGGTAATCACTAGTATTATAGGGACCCAACAAGTTCACTCATGGAAAAGATAAATTAGCTTCATCAAATTGAATCACAAAGGAAGATCACAACAACAACCACTGGAATGACAAGGAAAATTGTGCAATTCTCGAGGTGAAGGAGGAGATTGGCTTCCTGAATTATGCATCATGCAGTCTCAACAGCCAGGCAAGCAACTTGAGGCTAGAGACTATGCAATGTGTAGTCTCAACCTGGGCAGACTGAGATGGAGAATGCACATTGTGCAGTCTCAGTAGCCAAGGGAGATGCTTGAACCTTGGAAATCTGGAGTGAATAGTTGGGAAAACTAGGTACTACACATTGCATCGTCTTAGAGGCCAAGCTTGAGGCTTGAGCCTTGAGCTTGCACAATGCCTAGCTAGACAAGGTAATTGTAGGCCAAGGGAAAGGTAGATCATCCTAGAAAGAGTGTGGGACACTAGAAGACATAAGTGATGGTGAAATTTAGAATGAAGATATGACTAAGGATATATGGATTAGTGCAAATCAAGTGCATAATATCAACATATAAAAGGAAAAATAAACATCCAAAAATATTCATTGAAACAATGACCATTAATGCGAAAAAACAAGAAAACTGATGTGACACTTGTAAAAGGTGAACGACGAACTGAACCAACACTTTTACAAGCTAATATAAGTTAAAACACCATCAACCATGAAAATAAAGAAGAAAAATAGTACTCATGGAAGTGAAACAACAAAGAGCGACAGAAAAAGAGACAAAGGATGACAAAAGCAAAACTCATCCGGAAAAGCATCACAAACTCCATCGAAGGCTCCTTGATCTCCTTGGGAAGGCTAGAGATCTAAGATTCAATGTAAAAATGAGCTTTAGGGACATCCATTATATATATTTATACTGCTTAGGGTTTATGACGTGCATGCTTAAAATCAAGGAAAAAGTGACACTTGGTGGAATTCCAAAAATAATAAGTTGTGTCATCCTTCGGGAAACTAATTATCCACACCCTATTTTCTAGGGATTCCATTTTATTTTTTCTTTTTGTTTCTTTTTCTACTTCTAGGAAAACTAGCCATTGACACTCCCAAGGAAGATTGTGCAATTCCCAACCAGTGGGAAACTTCTTTACTTAATGCATTTGCACAATTTTTGAGCTAAAGATATGCTTTTCATAGTGTCTAGGCTCAAAGATGGGTTTCCATCTAGAATTTTGCAGTTTCTGAGCTCAAGGCAGACCTGCCTATCTAGATTGCAAAATTCCAATCATTAAGGCTGGTCTATGTTCCAAGATTGCATAGTTTCTGGAGGCAAGCCCAATAATGTTGGAAGGTCAAGTCAGAAGCTTGTTTGTGAGTGAGGAAAGCAAATCAGGATCAATACATGATAAGTAAAGCATGAAAAGAAAATTCTTGATCACAGCATGAATACTTGACAACAATAAAATATAAGTTCCTGTGGACAAAAGGGAGGTTCCAAAATCAAAGCATGGGAAAATTTTTGGAGGGTAGTTGTAGCATCTACAACACTTGGCGACACACTAGTAGGAATCCAATTCTCTATATGGATCTTATCTCATGTACAATAGGTCTAACACTTTAGGAAGTATTGTTTACTTCATTGATCATCATAGCTTCTTTACTTAGCTTACGTAAAAGATATAGTCCCTACCATTCTCTTCATCTATGAAACACTTTAAAGGAAAGTCAAACTCAATTGTTTTGATTAGAGATGGGGAGTGTATAGATACACAAGTGAAGCAATATTGTAAGAGTCTTGGTTATCATCTCTGGTGTTGCTCTACTATGAGCAAGCCTAGACACTACCCCAATGGAGTCACTTTAGGGACACAAAAATTGCTCCACTACCAGTGAGCCTGGACAATACCTTGGTCGAGTTTCTTTTTTCACCTCTCTGTGCAAAAATCCTTTCTATTATTTCACCTTTTATTATATGTTTTTCTATTTTTTTTCATTTTGTCCAAAGAATTATGCATAGGAAATTATTGATTTTATGAGGAGAAAGATGGATCACATCTTATTGATAGCAGTAGAGGTTGTACCTTCAGAGAAGAATATTTAAACACCTCTGAAATATGGTTCATTTGTTAAAGTTTCCTCCCCTCCTTACTCTACTCGACTTAGTTGACAAGACATAACCAAACAATTGTAAAACTAATTAGAGTAGGTGGTGCTAGTTATAGATTAAGAATTGTGATTCGACTATGGTTTGCTCTGAAAAGAACGTATTTTTCATCAGGGTACCATCGAATAAAGGTGAAAGATACACACAAAGAGAGGGAATAAGAAAATAACAAAGCACTGACAATAGCACAATTTCCTCCCGAACTTTACCATGCTTGCTTCGAAAACCAAACATAATCTCATGTGGAAGCTATCCTACAATAGAAAGGAAAGAAAAGAGAAGGGAGAAAAGTAAATCAAAACAAAGAAAAAGAAAAACTACTCCTACTGCTAAACTAACAGAGAATAGGCGAGGCTTACATAAAATAAAACTTCTAGTGTAACCATCGACACATAGGATGACCCATATAGGCGAGGGAATCCATATTAAGAAAGATATTCAAGCATGCAAACATACAATAAAGATAAATCAACACATACCTTGACATTTGAAGAGTGAAAGTGCACGCAAAAAAATAGAAAAGGAAAGCACATGCAAAAAACTCTGTAGATGCATGATGGTGCTTATGCACATTGCAACAACAAGACATGCAAGAGAAATATTTTGATATTCTAAACTTGGAAAACATAAAGAAATAGAAAAAATTAAAGTTCACAATATATCTTGCCAAGTATGTTTCCTCCAATGATTAAGAGATGGCATCATGCAAAATATATGGAGGATGCGATAATTGAGATACAGATGAATTTTCAATTTGCGTGATCGAATGATGAGGATCCTTGGAAGATACATGACTGTTCTGATCAAAAATTGAACTAGCCTCAAGACTACAACAACCTTACATAACCACTAGCTTGGGCTGAAGTGCCTCGAGAGCTTACAGAAGTTCCATGGCATCAGAAGGTAGATCATAAAAAATTAATGGCTTGGAAATATCGACAATGAAAAATTAGAGTCATGATTAGATGAATCAATGAATAGATCACAAAAGCCATGATAAGAAATTTAAACATTGAAAACAGAGGCATCCTCTTGATCTGATGAATCATAGATAGGGGAATATTGAAAACAAGAAATTCCCCCTCTATTTCTTGAGAATGGTTAGATGATTGATTGGAAAGATCTGAAAAAAGAAAATTATCCCTCTCCACAGTGAGATGTAAGGCTGACATTCCCAAAATTATGAGTGTGATTAGAATTAACATTGTCAAAAATTGACTCTTCGAAAGACTCAACAGGTGTGAAAAAATTGTCGAAGTTGTCACGATAATGAGGAAGAGGTGAACAAGGAGTAATGTTAACTTGCAACACAAATTTTTGTTTAGAAATAAAATCGACACATACTCTTCATAAATGATATCTCGAGTTATATGGTCAGCACTAGCCCCATCTTGAGTTTGATCCTGACAAACATCAGAAGAAACGATTGAAATAGGTGAATACAACAACTCAGAATTGGGAGGACCAAAAGAACCAACGGATGGAGGGCAAGGAGAAAGAACATCATAAGAAAATTCAGACTCAGAGTACAAACTTGTGTTTAAATTATGAATATGTGGGGTTGCGTAAGATGGAGGAACATCAACAGATGGGCTCTCAATTTATTTAGCCTCAACTTGTGTAAATGGAGTTGTTTGATGTGGGGAAGACAAAGTCACTTGGAACAACAACATCCTTCATCGTAGATTTGGAAGCTCCATAACCAATCAATGTTGGGAGACTTTCTAAAGATTGAGAATCTTTTGGATTTAGTGAAATATGAAAAAGAAATTCAAACTTATCTTTCAATAAAATCCAATCAATATCTTCTTTAGAAAAAACAAAATATAAATGAATAAAATGATTGTGAAAATCATTGAGAGATTCATCAGGTACTTTTCTTAAATGCATGATTTTGTTGAAAACAGATTTGTAATCATACCTATCAAAGGCAAGGTAGAGATCTTTGACAAGATGTTCTAAAGAGTGTATGGAAGCCGTTGGAACTGTGTGCCACCATTCCTTCACGCACGCTTCAAATGTAAGAACGAACAACCTACAAGTAACATTCTCGCAATGAATATTGTGCTTAGTGCGAAATTCGAGATATAAAGCGGTGTGCTCAAGAATGGTTGTTCCACCCATGCCATCAAACTTCAAATTCAATAAGTCATTGATTATTCCTGCAGGAACTTTCAGATTTGCACTTCTGGAAAAACATGTCGAGGTTAATATATGGGAAGAAGCCATTAAAGATATGAAAAGTTCAAACAGATTTCATGGGCTCATCTTGTCATGTGGCCCTCCTTTTAGCACCAGAAAGCTTGACTGTGTTGGACTCGCCAACATTCAGGGGGTCTCCTCAATATGAAGTCCCAATTAGACCTCATACCATTTGGTGTAGGAGGCCCATCTAGAATAAGACTTGTAGCCAAACAAGTGGGTTTTAATGATGTTCCATGGCTACAATAAAACATAGAGTGGTGTATTTTTGACTTTGGGAAGCAAGTGTATGACTTTGCAGAAGGTCAAGTGTAATGTATGAAAGGTTTTAACACATGAGGGGAAAACTAGTGAGCCCCTTAGAATCTTGTAATAGTACATAACTTGAAAGGAACACATGAGCATAAATACATCAAGAGTTAGCTTGCAAAGTAGTTCACACGCTAACCATGACATAGATAAACAACAACACGCATTCAATAAGATTCATACTAATTCAAACAAAATAGTTCATAAGAATTAGCGTACGTGTAATAACATATATTGTAAACATAACAAGAATATTCCTATTATATTCACAACATATGCATGGAAACATGTCGGCTCTGATCTTTTATTAAAGTGACAGTTCAAATCATACATATACCATTGATGAACCACTAGCCACAATAATGGAACATGAAGTCTACACCTTCTCCTCTAAAGAAAGAAACTCCATGTATACTACAGAGAATCCAAGGCTCTCAACAAACTCCCAAGCTGTTGATTCTAAGCTAAAAGCATAGCAAAAATATTGGTTCCCAAAAGCCCTTTAGATGAGTTATGAGAAAATATTTATAACAAAAGGGATGACTATTCACTTCCCATTGTGAATTTTGGAATCCCCTAATGACTCTTCATCTTCTTTAGAAAATAAATCTTCAACTTTTTTACATTATGACTCTTCACATTCCACATTTGACACTTGGAATTTCACTTACAAATTAATTGCAAAAGAATATTACAATATACTCATACCCATATGAGAAAAAATGGGCAGAGCCAACTAGATAGCCTAATAAGACAAAATTCAAGCTTGAGTTTGGGGAAACTCCATCTCATGAACAACTTCAACTTTTAGATTCTTGGTCACATGCTAGTGCCAAGATTTGTATTGCGTGATGACTTCCCCAAACTTTGTGATGGGATTAGGCTGGTAGAAGACTCTAGCCTCCATGGTATTCAAGTACATTGATTTGAAACCAACCTAGATTTCCTTCATTAGGAGGAGCATTATAGTATTGATTTGGACAGGGCCAAGAATGTACTTCTACATATTTTTCCTGTTTACTTTGAGATCTCCCTTAGTGGTGATTTGTCTAAATTGGTCCAAGTATTCTTTAACCTCTTTCCTCAACTGATTCCCCTGTTTGCCTTTAGTGAGTGAGCTAACTGATAGGTTCTTATGCGATTTCAACAAGAAATCCATGATGTTTCACAATTGTGCATATGAGGCCTTAGTATTGACAAAGAATAAGGAAATTTGTTTGTTTCTCTCAATGATCATCCGCACTTGCATTTTCTCCAACTTTGTCTGTTGCCTTGTTTTCTTCACTAATTCGGATGGTGCCCCTTTGTATTGCATTAACAATTCATGCATGAAAACAATGGATGTATGGACAAACTTCAGAGCTTTGGAATTATCCTCACACTTATACTACATGTTGTGCAAGTGGACAACTAGCTTATGCACAGTGATAAGCTCTTCATACAAGCTCCACATAGTTTCTCCCAATGCTGATACTTCACCAAGTATGGCTGCCTTAAGTTCTTCAAGATAAACTTGTGCGAAGCTGTGTTCTGAACCTCTGCTCATAGTTGTTTAACTTCTTGCTTGGCATTCTAAAAGTTCTTTTCCAATTATTTCTTCTCGGCCATAAGATACATCGTGTTTGACTTTGTAGCTATGGCGAATGCCAGGTTGGTTGTGGTGATGGAATTCAAATTTATTCTAGTTCCTGTCACAATCACCCTTCCTCTGATGAATGAAGAAGATGTGAGGTTATCCAGAAAATTTTTTTTCCTCTCCTGTATAATATTTTTATGAATCTCGTCATAATTCAGATTGTACGTGTCCATGACTAGAACACCATCAAGAGGAATAATTTCCTCTCCCTAGCTTGGAGCTTTCTCTACTGCTAGAGGATGGTGAAATTGAATGGTGACCTATTGTGTACTTCGAATCGGATCAAAATCTTGTTTCTATGGCTTTGGTTCTACCTCGATGTCTTGGATCTCGATTAACTCCTCAATCTCTTGAGCGAGCTCCTTCTTTTGCATCTATTTTCTCTCCTCCTCTATCTGTCAGTTCTGCTCTTATTCTTTGGATTTTCTTCATGCTAATTATTCTTATTATACTCTTCAACTTTCTTCTTCTTCTTGCTTCTTCCTTTCTTTTTCCAATATCCTCTACTCTTTTTCTTCCCTCTACTTCTTTTCTACTTCATGCATCCTTTTTTTTGTCTTCTTCTTTGATGCTTTGGCCACTTCCAAAATGATTGGACCTTCTTTCATCTTATGGCTTTGCTCTTCTCCTGGGATGTATGCAACTTTTATCTTATCCTTTTCGTGCATTGGGTTATGGCTCTCTCCTGGTATTGCCTCTGGAGTGACTTCTTTTTGTGGAGTAACATGTGATGTTCCAACTAAGCTAACTAGTTCGCAGGACTTGGAAACATTATAACAATTCTTCCATGGTTTGTGAAAGGTCCTTCTTATACATTAATAATGAATCCTCACATAGAGGTATTTGCAAACATTCCATGGATCATATGGTTTGAAGTCCAAATATACGAATGTGAATTTCTCTATTGCCTCACCTTCGGTGTCTGTAACTTTTAGATTCTTGATTTCATACAATCTGATCTTCATAGGAAGAGCTGACCAAGGTGAGTTAATCCTCCTCCGCAAACCTATTGAAAACCTTGTGGAGAGATACTAGACAACTTATTACATGACTAATATATTTGTGACATATGTCAACAAAATATTCAAAGACTTCTGTCTATCAAACTCTCCGAGGAAAGTGCCATCGAGTGAGGCCAACCAATATGCTACCTGTGATACTACTTACATTTCCTCACGTGACATGCAAGGTGTTTCTACCTGAAAGTTCAACTTATACAACTAAATGAGGAAGTGATCAACCATCTTTTCCATTACTCCTCTATGGCTACACTCTGAAATTAGCTTGCAATAAATATGAATAGAAGGGTCTTGTGGTGTCCAAGTCCAATTCTTATAAGGGAATGCATTGTGAGCATATATTGCATCCAGTATATAGGTAGACATGGAAAATATATCTTTCTTTCCCTTGGGAGTACTGAGGGAATTAGATACATGGATCCTCAACTATTGAGCTAACATGATTGACCAGTTGAATGGTCTTCCTTCATTGACAACCTAGTTTGGTAAGAATTCCCACCCTTCAAGGAAGTTCTCAGTCCTCTATTGACCATAGATTCTGCAAAATATAACTATCAAGAGCTGATAAGCCCTCCTAAGAGATTTTGCCTTGTAAGTGTTTATGGGTGTCTGACAGAACTTTGTTGGCTCTTTCACCTAGCTTTTGATAATGTCCTTTGTGCTAAATTAGCTAGTGGAAACAAAGAAGTAATAATCCATGAGCGATTACGGCTCCGAAGAATGGTACATGAGATGATAATCCATTGCTAGAAAAGAAGCAATCGTTTGTCCGCTGACATTGTTGAGAATCATAGTCTTTGGATTTGTATGAGAAACTATCTAACTCATAATGTCTTCACATGGGAAATCTGGGTAACTGCATGCAACCTTATGTAACCCTGACCTTTAGATATTGATATATAACTTCTAGTCTTCAAGGTTTTCTTTCAAGATTCTTGCTGCAAATTGTTCATTCACTTTCTTCCATATGATATCTGATTATTTCTCTATGTTGAGAGTCTGAGTAATCTGGGAAATTCATTGGCATGCTCTCAACTGCCTCCCTGGTGGTTCTTTCTATGGTGTCCTTTGAAGCATAGATCTTTGGTGCTATGATGTCAGTGACCGATGAAGATAATTTATCAACAATTTCAATACCTGTAGGAGGAAAATGCACTCATGACAAATATAAATTAGCTTTGGAAAATTGAATCAGAAAGAAAGATCACAACAGAAACCACTGGACCAAAAAGGAAAATTCCATAATTCTTGAGGTGAAGGAGGGATACTGGATGCTTGAACTTCTCATTGTGCAGACTTAGCAGCCATGGGAGTAGCTTGAGGCTAGAGACTGCACAACACACATTCCTAGCCAGTGAAAGCTAAGGTGGTGAATGTGGATTGCACATTATCAGTGGCCAAGGGACATGCTTGAGCCCTTCAAATGTGCAATGTGTAGCTCGAAAATCTAGGTACTATGCATACGTAGTCGTACAATCCAAGTTTGACGCTTTAGCCTTGGACTTGCATAATGTCAGCTAGACAAGGCAACTGCTGGCCAAGGGAAAGACATATCTACCTTGAAAGAGTGTGGGAAACTAGAATATATGAATGATGGTGCAATTTAAAGTGTATATATGACTAATTATAGATGAGTTTTTGCAAATCAAGTGAAAAATATCAACATGCAAAATGAAAAACATACATGCATTGAGAGTCGCCGAAACGACAATCACTAATTGGAAAAAACAAGAAAATTGATGTGACACTTGTAAAAGGAAAAAATATAGACCAAACCAACACTTTTACAAGCTAATATAAGTTACAATGCCAAAAAACATGAAAAGAATCAAGCAAAAAAATACTTATGGAAGCGAAGCGACAAGAAATGACATAGAAAGTGATAAAAGACGATAAAAGAAAAACTCACTTGGAAATGTGTCGCAAACTCCACAAAACAATGCTTAATATCCTTGGGAAGGTTGGAGCTCCAAGATTGAATGTGAAAACTAGCTCTAGGGACATCCATTATATAGATTTAGACCGATTAGTGTTTATGACATGCATGCCTAAAATCAGGAAAAAAGCAACACTTAGCAAAATTTCAAAAATAGAAAGTTGTGTCAACCTTCTGGAAACTGATTATCCACTCCATATTTTATAGGGATTCCTTTTGGTTTTTTATTTTTTATTTTTCAGGAAAATCGACCATTGACACTGATAAGAAAAATTGTGCAGTTCCCAACCATTGGGAAACTCCTTAACTTGGTGCATTACACATTTTTTGAGTTGAATAGATGCTTTATGCAATTTATGGGCTCAAGCTTGGGGTGTCACCCATAATTTGATAGTTTCTGAGCTCAAGGAATACCTTCCTATCTGGATTGCACAATTCCAATCATTAAGGCTAGCTTACCTTCTAAAATTGTGCAGGTTCTAGAGGCAAGCCCAACAATGCTACAAGGTCAAGTTAGAAGCTTTCTTATGAGTGAAAAAGTTCAAAACGAGATCAATACATAAGAGGTAAAGCATGAAAAGATAAGTCTTGATCACATCATGAATATTTGAAGACAATAAAAGATAAGCTCTTGTGGACATAAGGGAGGTTTCAAAATCAAAGCATGGGAAAAAAATTGGAGGGTAGTTGTAGTGGCTACAACATGCTCATATAATGATATAGGTCAGTTAAGAAATCTCCGTATTATCCTATGATCCACATATAATGATATAGGTCAAGAAGAAAAATATTTAGGATCATAAGATAATCTCATTACATTAGAGATGGTCCACAAGTTGGCATTGGAAATTCACAATCATCCAATTCCATATCCATTGAGATGTGCATGTAAGGACACAAAAATAATGGTAGCCAAATATTGCGATGTACAAGAAGTATATTATAAAAGAATGTGAGGTGAAGAAGCAGTTGGAGCAGCTAGTGGGATAGATTCTCATTAAACCAAGTACATCGCCATGTGGGTCATCGATCATCATTGTGCCAAAGAAGGATGGGACTCGGTGGATCTGTATAGATTACACTACGCTAAATAAAGTTACACTCAAGAACTAGTACACCATAGCTAGTATTGATGATCTGCTAAACTAGTTGCAACATGCGAGATGCTTCACCAAGCTAGACTTAAAGTTTGGATATTAACACATTTGAGTCAAAGAATAAGGCACTTGGAAGAATACCTTCAAAACCAAGAAAGGTTCATATGAGTGGTTAGTCACGTTGTTTGGCCTATGCAGTGTGCCAACTACATTTATGAGGTTAACGAATGATATATTATTCCCTTTAATAGATTTAATTATCTCAATGATATTATAGTATACAATTATACTTGGGAGGATCACATCTCACGTTTGATGTGGGTGCTAGAGATAGCAAAGAAGCATTATTTATTGAAAAATCTCAGGAAGTGTGAGTTTGCAAAACAACCTTCGGTGTAGCTAGGGTATGCAATAGGTGGAGGAGAGATGAGGATAGATATTTCTAATATGGAGGCCATCGTTAAGTGGTAAATTCCTTTTGAGTTTAGTCTCGGAGTATCCACAGTAATAACCATATTTGTCAACGTTTTAAACCCCAATAGGAATCCATCATTAGGAAAATTCTGAATGATGATAGAATAAGAGCTTAGTGATAGGATAAATAGTTATAAGATAATTTGATTTAAAGAGATGAAGCTCAACTATTAATTAAAAATTTTACTATAATCTTTTAATAAATTGTGTTTTTTTTCTTTATTTTTATTCAATGATTTTATATAGATGAATACGTAATTAATTAGTAATTAATTGAATAGATTTTATATAATTTTTTTTTTTTAATTATTATATCATTAGGGGACTTTTGAGGTCTAAAATGGGCCTCCTAAGAAATATGTACAACCAAAATAATTTTTATAAGAACCAAGAGGATTGAAGGTGATGATGTGAACCATGGGGGATGATTCACCAGTTTTGGAGTAAGAAAAGTAAAACAATTTAAAAATGATAAAATAATAAAACTACTTTTTCAACTTATCTCTCTAACGTTTTACACAAATCTCGACTAGGAGTACTCATTGGATGCAAAATTTAATTCCCCATCCAAGGAGTCCCCATGTTGCTACTTTTGATGGACCCTGCTACACAAAAAATGAGAAATACATGAAACAATGTGGTTGCAATCACATTTTTCATGTAATAGGGTCCATCAAAAGTATGTAACATGGGTACTCCTTGGATGAAGAATCAAATTATGCATCCAACGAGTGTTTCTGCTCAAAATTTGAATAAAACCCATAGGGAGATAAGTTGAAACTACGAGTTGAAAAAATAGTTTTTTCTCTTTTCCCTCTAAAATTTGATGATGTAATCTAATCTTATTTTATTATTTCCACTATTATTTATTATTTCTTTAGGAGGCCCATTTTAGACATCAAAATT
>APFE030124849.1:35124-50794 GCA_000404065.3 Pinus taeda | reverse complement strand
GGATCACCAACGGACGTGGCCCTCAAATAGCTCTGATACCATGTAGGAATTTACAGGGTAAGTTCCTCAGACAGAACACCAAAGGACACCGCTCAAAAATAGATCACAGATCAATACACCAGTGTTTTGACATGGTTAAAACCCTCAAAGAGGGAAACAGTCCATGGCCTGAGCCAACACGGCCACTTCAGGCAATTTATTAATAAAAGAATGAGAATTTACATAAGCTTCTCTCGTGAACGGTTAACCTAAAAATGACCCTCCATGCGCTTTAAATAGAATTCATGGACCAATCGGGTGGCAAGCCACGGATCAAGTGTCGGTAATACTGAGGAGAGAATGAGTTGTTGGATCAGTACATATCGTGACCGTCGGATTGTAAGTTACAGATGTACATAGTAAAGAAACACACTTTACCTAACTCTATACTAGACCAAGTTATACTTAACTATTCCTATGTGTCGGAATATCCTAACAGAGGTCGTTCAAGGGTGCGAGAGGGAGTCCGAGCGAACGACATGAGTTGGTGAACGGTGGTTCAAGCGAAGTCTTGAACGAGCGTGCACAGTGAATGACTCGCTAGTGGAGACTTGGCGAGTTGGGCATTTGGTGAAGAGCGCCTGCCGGTGGGCGAGTTGGGTGTTCGATGGGAGCGCTCGACGAGTTAGACAAGATGAACAGAACGCATTTGGGTGAACATGCGGAGGCAAATAAGGAGTTGGCCGAGAGTCATTCAGATGACTATGTGGGCGTGCCAATGAGCTGGTTGAATACGTTGTGTCAGCGAATATAAAAATATTTTAAATGTAAATCTGGGGTTTCCTCAGGATTTTAACTGGCATATATATTATTATTACGGGCAAACTCATTACAGGGAGTTGCCCCTCACAGTTATACTGTTGTGCATTTATGGTTGATGTTGATGAATGTTTAACTATTGTGTTATAATGAATGAAAGTACTTAGTAAAAGAAGAAAATAAACTAAGTATAGACGTAAGGCGTAGTCCATGATCGCAAGTATTAGTGAAAAGAAAGTGGTCGGTGGTGCCGCACCTCCTATAGTGTGGTTTGAAGAGTAACACCAATGTAGGGGCGCGACAGATGGTATCAGAAATCTGGAAGGGTGATTTAGGTTTGCAAATGGAAGTGTAATACTTTGTGATAGGTTTAGCATAGGTGGAGCTTTATGCTTGGGCCAAGTTGAACGATAAGACATGGTAGGTTTGGAAGAATGTGAAGGGAAGCTCTTGCTGACCTTATACAAGTTGAAGTGGATGAAAGAAGAGAACCCATAGATTTGAGATAAACTTGAAGCCTTGGAAAGGAATGTTGAAGACAAACTTCTTCGACTTGGTTGGGCAATGGAGCAGGTTGCAGTTGTAGATTGCGATGACGAATAAGAGGAAGTCATGATATTTGAGGATGTCTGAGGCATGAAAATGATAGAGGATGAACTTGAGTTTGGTCAAGTTGGACCAAGATCATGCCGTTTGCAGACATTGGTGGATGAGGATACTCACATGAAGGAGGCTCATGGTGAAGTAAGTATTATTGATACTTATGGTTCGATGAGACTTTTGGAAGATGCACCGTATGTAGGGAAGATCAAAAACAATTTGTCGATGCAAGGGAGGATCCTACCATGGATGTCTACAAAGAGACTGTGTATGGAAAGGCAAAGATCATTGACTATTGCAGGTCTTGTTGGGGTTGTTTGTGACCTTATGGTAGAAGGTGCAAAGGCCCGTGATAAGGGAGGAACATGATGATCATTGTGGAGGAATGGGTCATGCTTTAGCCATATGGAGAAATTGGCTAAGTGCTTGGCATGACTCATGGAAAGATTAGAGGAGGGCACACACTTGAGTATGGTGATACTTGGGTGGACTTCTCATGGCTGAGACCAAGAGGAAGCCTTGGTGAAACCTTTAGTGTGGAAGCTATGATGGAAGAGACTCATATGATGTGATAATGATATGGTTGGGTGACCGAGTTCACTAGATCGAGATTTGCAGACTTGGGTGAGGATGACCTATTGTTGTGATGGGTCTACTTAGTTGGACAACATGGACAACTTGAGTTATGGACATGAGGTTGGAGACATGGAGCATGGCATTCTTATGCAGGGACATTATGCAGGAACACTTGTAGAGGTGTCACTTATGGGCATCCAATGAGGAGTGCCAAGGCAGGGATGTTTTGCTGGTGGATTTGCTGATGTGACATGGAGATGTTTGCTTTATGAGCCGATGGAGATGTTGCACACTCTTGTACAACAAGGCCATGGAATGATTGGAATTGTGAGCAGACTATGGAGCAGCCCTACTACATGGAAAGCTGAGGCATATTGCAGAGACCTTTGGGATGAGACATGTATGCTTGCTAAGGTGTTGGTTGGAGATGACTCACAGAGCTCATGATGACATGAGGTTGTGACTTTTAGGGAATTCATATATGTTGGACTTAGAGGATCTGATGCATTGAGGAGTTGAGGTTAGGGACTTTGATGTAGGATGGGGTGCACATTTTTTAGTGCATGTGTGGGTGTGCTTGAAAGAGTGACTTGATGTGGAGGATCGATATGAGGCACTTTGGAGTGATGGAGTTGCAACAATGATGATGCCTTGGTGGCAACACTTTGGCATGGGTTGAGTTGAGACTTAACGAATTTTGATACATGGGAGATGAGATAGGTGTATACTTGTTTCTATGGCAGACTTGAGGGATGGCACATTGCAGATATGATGGAGGGTTGCTTCATGAACCTAGATGTGGCACATTGAGAGTCAGAAGATGATCTCTTCATTTTGAGGTGATGGATTTTACGCATATGAATGATGATGCTGGATAGCTGCAGCTGATTTCATGCAGAAAATTGATACCAAACATCATGGATGGTATGTTGCAGATGAGATGGAGATTACCTCATGCACCTGGGCATGGCTTACTTAGATGGAGATGGATTCTTGATCGAATTGATATTGTGACAAGACTCTGAGAAACGACTGATGATGGCATAAGAATGTGCATTCTTATTGTTTGAGCGTGACAGTTAGATTGATCACCCGATTAGTTCGAATCATGGGGGTCGACAGTGTGCAGAGATATGTTAGCATTGTGTTGGAGTATCATGATAGTAGTTCACACGATGATGGTACATGATGAGGTCAATATGATATGTTGCAGTAAGCATGTAGCTTGAGATGGAGGGACTAGCCTTCCACATGGGGAGCAGCATGTGGAGATTGCAACAGATGTGGTTGATGATCATGGATTGAGATGACTTTCTGATGTATGACATACCAGTGGGTTATATGCCTTGGTATTGATATCTTGGTGATAGATGGTTGCTGGGATGAGAGATTGTCAAGGAAAACAATGATTTCAAGCGAGAAAATATGTAACGCCCACGAGCTACAGAGCTAAAAGCACAAGGCCATATGCGAAAAATGGCTAAGTGTGGAAGAAGACAAAGGTTTATAAGGTTAGGCGGTCCCAGGTGTGGGTGCCCAACGTATGGGCCAACATGTAAAATTGCCAAACAGTGGGCTGAACACAGGTCAATTGTGCGAGCCGATGTGAGGAAACCATAGTGATGAAAGGTATAAGTGGATGGCGGAGGAGTCATTCATCCATTAAGGAATCAACGCACAGTTTAAAGTGTCGAAGGGTTGAATAAGGTGAAAGTTTGAAGGTTTGTCTGAAATCCAGGCGAAGGTGCAGGCGGACGAAGCACAGGGCTGAAGCACCCAAGCCGAAACAAAATAGGTTGTTCAAAGGCATTCGTGCAGGAGGTCATTCGAAGATGTTCGTTTAGAAGGTCGTTCAAGGGCATCGTTCAGGAAAGTTGGTTGAGGGAGTCATTCAGAAAATCGTTCAAGGGTGTCGTTCAGAAAATCATTCGAGGGCGTTCGGGTCATTCGAGTGTGTTTGTGTAGAGTCGTTCGAGGGCATTCGAGTAGGGTCATTCAACGTCGTTCGAGGGCATTCGTGCAGAGTTGTTCGAGGGCATTCAGGTAGGATTATTCGAGGTCATTTGAGGGCGCGACAAGGCGTCTGGGTGAATGACACGAGTTGGTGAACGGTGGTTCAGGTGAAGTCTTGAACGGGTGTGCACGATGAACGACTCACCAGTGAAGACTTGGCGAGTTGGGAATTCGGTGAAGAGCACCCACCAGTGGGCAAGTTAGGTGTTCGATGGGAGCGCCCAACTAGTTAGACGAGCTGAACGTAATGTGTTCGGGTGAACGTGTGGAGGCAAACAAGAAGTTGGACAACATTCATTTAGATGACCATGTGGGCGTGTTGACGAGCTGATTGAATGCGTTGTGCCAACGAATGTAAAAATATTCTAAGTGTAAATCTCGAGTTTCCTCAGGATTGTAACTTACATATATATTATTATTATGGGTAGACTCATTATAGTGAATTGCCTCTCCCAATTATACTATTGTGCATTTATGGTTAATGATGATGAATGTTTAATTGTTGTGTTATAATGAATGAAAGTACTTCGTAAAAGGGGAAAATAAACTAAGTATAGACATAAGGCATAGTCCATGATCGTAAGTATTGGTGAAAAGAAAATTGTCGGTGGTGCTGCACCTCCTATAGTGTGGTTGGAAGAGTACTGCCAGTGTAGGGGCATAACACTTTTGGTTTGAATTTGATTAATTTCATATATGCCATAAAATCTTATTAGTATCCTTCATTAATTTTTATATTTAGATATCCGCTCATAGAATGGAAGTGACGCTTTTCCATGTATCAAAAGGGTTACTCCATAAGATGGATTACTTGGTATTCTGAGCTTATGAGCTCTCTTGATTATAAATTCTATTCTAGTCATTGGAAATACCACCAAATAGCCATATATCACGAATGGGGTACTGAAAACTACATCGAACTATTCCATCTGTACCCTAAAATCTTATACTTATAAGGTAATAAAAAAAAGATCAAGATAAATGATAGCGGTCCTCTCTTTATGTATTAAAAGCTATGTTGCACAAGTTTCCAGGTATTTTCGATATCCGGGAACGAGTATCGAGTATGGCTAGAAGTATTGCCCAAATTTAAAGGAAACGTCAAGTTCGGAGCTGGAATAATATATTATATTAAAAATTAATATATATTAAAAATACAAATAAAATATTTTATTTATTTACATCCAAAACTTGTCAATCAAATTCCATATTGTAAAGAAACATGTAAAAGATTGAACTTTGAAACCTTGCAAAAAAAAATTAGATTATTAATCTATCAACAATTTCTCAATCAAATTCCTTTAGAGCAAAGAAACATGCATAACTCCCAAACTAGAAAAAAGGTTGTTATTACTCGATTATTAGGTGATTTCATGCAATGCTATATGTTAAGTCATTGGTTCAATTCTTCACCCTTTATGTAACCTCACCAATATTATATATATTAAATCTAATTATAATAGAGATAAGAAAAAATAAAATATATATTAATAGTAATTAAAGAAAAGTAAAGCAATAGAGTTTAAATCCAATGTTATTTTAAAAAGAGTTTGTATAATAAAATTATAAATTTCCAAGATAATATATATTTTATACTTAAATAAATATGAAAATTAAATTAATTTTTTTCATAATATTTACATTTCATAATTTCAACTATTTTTTCTTTAGTATTCCATCTTTTGTCCATTCAGTGCTATAATGATGGTTTTGCCAATGGCCAACAATCTTCCTAAATTCTTTTATATCCATCCGCCATCCGAATATATGAGGAGAATGAATAACTTTCTAATGACAAAGATCAGGGTTGGCCACATGCCTCATCTTCATTTGGATAGAAAGACTTTCCATAACCAGGTTGTTTCTCTTAGTTCTAGATCTGTATCCAGATCTAAACCCAACGACATACCCTTCCCTTTCCAAAGTTCTATCATTTTAAACAGTGCCCAAGATGGCAATGTCAAATACACCTAAGTTTACACTTATTCATTGCAGTGAAAAATCGATTGCAGTGAAGCTCGAGCATTGCTTCAAGTACGTGATCTCCAATGCTGGGAACGGTACCCGTGTAACTCTGATTAAAAGCATTGGTCCAGAAGTTTTATTAAGGGTTGCTCAGAAAAGTTAAGAAAGAAAAGAGATAACGTATATACACCAGATTTGCAACAGATGATAATATATCAATCACTCAGAGAGATTCCAATTAATTGAAGAAATTTCCACCACGAATGCTTTTATTAATGAACTTTTCCATGCTATTCTCAAGAATTTAACATGTCCTTTGGGAAGTGGCCCATAAAGCATCCGCATAAATTCCTTTAAACGGATAGTGAGATTATTCGTAGAGTTAACTACACAAATTGTTTCTCAGATTCAACGTGCGCCTCAGCTTATGGAGAGTGCTTTGTGTGAAAAACAACAATCTTTCATGTAAATTTCATATTTATCGATTAATACAAATAGATAAAACACACAAAGTTAGTGGGTGTGTAGAGTAATACTGAATTACATCTTGATTTTCACGGGTATGATTGCAACTATCTTTGATCGGATCTTGAGAATGGATTGCGTAGGTAATTAATGACTACCTCTTTTCCTAATCTCATGTCACAGTTCCGGAGATGTGAAGTGAATAACAATGGGTTAATTTATCGGCTTAATCTGCGTCAGCAGCTATAACGTGCAGCGCCAACCGTGTCTATCACCATGTTATGGCAGGTTGAAGGAGCCGAGGGAGTATAACCATTCTTTGGAAGCTTATCATTCAACAGACTAATATCAATGGCGGGTGTTTTATCGGCTTCTTTGATAAAGGCTTCAGATATTTTATTGGTATTCGTGGTGTCCCTAATTTTGGAGTCAGCCGTGACTTCGTGGAGAAAATTAGGCCTGGAAAGCGCCGTTGGAAAGTGTGCAGAGATTAGCAAAACGCATATTATGGTGCCATACACCACAGTGACTGCCATGCTAGAATTTGAATAAGCGCCTCGGCTTCGATGGAGTGGACAATATAGACGAAACACAATGGACCGTCGGAAGTAAAATAAAATGATGAACGAATATGTTTATTGAGATAAATATAACGAGAGATTGGCTTGAAAAGTGATGCAGAGGTGAGATAGAAGGCGAGTGACTAGAAAGGGGAAATAAAGGTGTATATATATACGTGATTCATACCCGTCCTTTGACGAATTCGCTGGCCATGAATTCAGGGACGAACGAACAGGCTGCGAAATCAAACATTAGCATTATAGAATACGCGTCTGATGGACCAAACACAGAATGGACTTTAAGTTCGATCAGAAGGGCCCCCGCGTTTGATTTCTTCAAATCAAAGGCCCTGTAAGCCCATTGCAAATATTATGTCCACTACGATTGGTTTCATCACGTCAAAGTCAAAAGGCCCTGTCGAGTCAATGTCAAATATTGTATGTGCTGATTCCGACCACGTTAAGCTGAAATGAAACCATGTTTATAAAATTGAACCCATTTCTGTTTCAATGAATCACTTTACATGCGTTAGACTTACGTATTGAAGAGGAGGATGAAGGCAAGCGATAAAAGCAAATTGAGAGAAATGCCGCATAACCAGTCTGAACGGGGAGTGTAGTTCAATATATACCCTTCGTCCTCATCTCTGGCATGGCCATGGGTTTACAAGTCTTTTGAAAGGTGTGCCAATGGTAGAGTGCGCGGTGTGAACAACCAGCTCTCGGACCATAAAGTTTATGGTCGCCACAACTATTTCAGTTTGGTCGAAAATCGTAGGAGTTCTAATAGAAAAATATAAAATTTGTTTATCATAGGTGTGTAATAAACAGGTAGAGAGTAATCTACGTATACACGTGTTCATGTATTTGTGGAAGTCGTCGTTTTGTTTTTTTTTTTTTTCAAGATTTCAAGTTATTTATATAGGTATAACTTTTTTCAAATGATATTGTTTTTTTCCTAATTATGATCTTGAGAAATAATTAGAATTTTTTTTTATGATTTTTCTTCCAAAACCATTAAGAATCTTTTATGAATTTCACTCCAAAATAAGTATAAATTAATAATGACAAAACTAAAGCCATCAAATTTTTAAAAGTGAAAAATTATATTAAATAAATTAATGGTATTAATGAGATAAGGATGCTTTGTTTTCGTCAAACAACTAGAGGATATAGTTCATTTTGCAAAATAAAGATATTATTAAAAATATTATAACTTTAAAATTTAAGGATAAATTGTGGGGTAATAAAGAGCTAGAGGTAAAACAGAAAAGAAGATATTATAACAAGGTGATCAATTTTAATATTGAAAATAAAAATGATATAGTTCATTTTTCACAATAAGGATATTATTAAAAATATTATGACATCAAAATTTAAGGATAAATTGTGCGGTAATAAACAGCTAGAGGTAAAATAGAAAAGAAGATATTACAACAAGGTGATCAACCTCAATATTGAAAATAAAAATATCTCTATATCGGCTAATATTAGGGATAAAATAAGCATTGCTAAAATAATAACAAATTGTCGTGAAATTTATAGTGAAACTGGGTATTGGCTAGTTCCCAAAACACCATGGAATAAATGAGTTTGTCACCTTTTGTAACATTAAGAGTATTGAATATGAAATGCATTTTCTCTTCCATTATTCAAATTATACTCCCATTTTATTTAATTTCTAAAATATTTGTCACACTAACACATCTCTAATCGTCTTCTAGAGGGATCAAATCTGTCATGCACAAACTTCTTACTCAATATTTCTATTTTAAAGAAAGTTTATACTTCAATGGATATGATCCCTCTTGTCTCTTGCTAGATCCATGGTTTAGATGGCTATATATATATATGTATTTATATATATATACTATATATATATATTTAGATAAGTATAGATATATATATGAAAACATATATTTTGTAACATTATTTTTTCAAAAAAACTAAATCCCCCAAAAAAGGGAGGAATATGAATAAGAATTCAGAGCACATGAATTTTCAGAGGTTTCTTCAATTCAATAAATAAGGTGAATAATTAGTATTGGCTTGATATACTAGGGAATATGAATAACACTTTAAAACACATGAGATTTTAGTGGTCAATTCAATGAAGATGATAAGTTAATGTAATTAGTATTGGATTGAGATACTTGTATTGGATTATTTCCAAATAAAAAAGAATATGTTCCTTTGAAACAACTTATCACAAGAAGTATTTAATTATAACTTATTATCAAGAAGAAGGAACAATTTATAGAAAGGAAAGTGAGTATAAGAGTTTGGGTTGGAGTTGTTGAGGTAATAATTAAATGTTATATGTCGATGAAGTGAAGGACCGTATGTAAATTGTCTTAAAAATTTATTTTTCCTTGTTATGGAGGAATCACTTTTCATTTTTTTCCATTTCCAACTTGATGGTTCTCATTATAGTTAATGCCTCATTTGTCGTGTCTAGTCATGCAACACTCTGATTTGATTTCTTCCTCACTATAGATGGCTCTTAGCTTGTAACCTCTCATCATCATTGGGATCTAAAGAGGTCGACAAAAAGAGTTGTATTACTTGTTACGTGAAACTAAGTATAATAAAGAAATCCAAACATGTAATGGGGATACATTGGTTATGAGGCATCGCTATGCTAGAAGATAAAATGGTGAATTTGTAAGCACATCCATGATATTCAAAAAATACTTTTATCAAAGAAGTGATGCGACAACTTCTACAATGCCAAGACTAGTTATTATCTTTGACACAATCAAAATTTTAATTAGCAGCACTTGTAATTATTACAAATAAAGGTCCATTATTTAGAGAAACATTGATCACATGAAGAAGGCGATTTATTAATGATAGCATTCCTCATTTTTGCATTCCACCATTCATTTAGAAATTATAGTTCAAGATGTAATTGAGCTATAAAATATAGAATTAAGATAGACATTGATCATGAGTTTACATTCCATAAAGTGTTTCTTGTTTTTAGGATTCTTTGCATATTTTAAACAAATCATTGATAAAAAAATGCATTTTTGGATAACAATGATAACCTTGTTAATGTCAAACTCATGGTACAATTGATTCATCAATTAATAGATCCAAATTTTGAGGAAAATGACTTCCAAAATACCAAATTGTGAGGAAATCAACTTAAAAATATCACATGAAATTATTTATGTGATTAAAAAGAGATGCAATTAAAATCGATGCATTGAATCATTTTTATACATAGAATGTTGGGTGATTACACCATACCCTAAATTCTTTACAACGAAATGTTTCTTCATAATTTTGTTGTCATCGATACCTCTGGCCGGGATAGTCAATATTCACATCCATTCAAGTTAGAGAAAAGGAATAAGTGTAAAGATCTATGTTATGTACGTAGCAAAAATGTTGGACACTTGTTGTAAATAAAATCAATCCCATTGATGAGTAGTATTTTTTAGATAATTTTCTAAAGATGGTCACATTTAGAAGACCAAAGGTCATATTAGTGATCTTTCCCAATTTCCATGCTTTAAATCATATATCTATCATGATGTTAGAAACATAAATATTGATACAAATATGGATTTTTGAATATTATCCATAGAAGATCATCATGTAAGTTTTGTACATTGCTTCTTTATGAGTTTATGTCCTTATATGAATTTATACTTTCAATGCAATTGTAAGTGATTTTGTCCAAGTTTCCTTTGAGAATTAGCTATTGAAAATCATCACATAAGATTAATACATTCTTTATTTATTATTTTATACCGTTATACTATTTACAATACATGCATCTTAAATTAACCTTCCTTAGATTTTATTATATGTAGGTAATCATTACCTTCTCTAAGATTTTCTATGCTTTCCATATTAATAAGAAACAGAGTGAAAAGATAAGAATGTGATGAGGGTAGGAAAAGACATGGTAGTGCATAAAGATAATATTATGGATTTTATTTCTTATACACACACACACACATATAATCTTTACCTTCTCTAAGATTTTCTATGCTTGAATACTATCCATATTAATAAGAAAAAGAGTGAAGAGATAGGAATGTGATGAGGATAAGAGAAGACACGGTAATGCATAAAGATAATATTATGGAAAACACATCAAATTTGTTGAAAAATATAACTAAATAAATGAAGTATAAAAATATCGAACCATGTAAAAATATCCAAGCATGTGATATATGATGTAGCTATGAAAGTTTAAATATATGCCAAATAGATAGTGCATAATAATAATATTGGAACAAACACATCAAACTTGTTAAAAAATATAACTAATAAATAAAATAGAAAAATATCTTAGCATGTAAAAATGATCCAAACATATGACATATGATGTAGTTCTGAAAATCTAAAGATGTGCTAAATAGATATTTGTGTAGCTCCAAAATGCTAACAATGCCCTAAAATAAAAGATTTTATCTAAAATATGAACTCAAGACTTCTACAACATATGAATTATATTTGAGTCATTGTCATTACCAAACTAATAAGTAAAGTAAGCTATATAATCTCAATTATTTAAAAATTTGTGGAATTTTTCAAATTGATTACTAAAATTTCTCAACACAGTAAACAATAATTAATTCTCAAAATAAATATGATTTACTAAAATGTTGAATTCTCAAAATAAATATAAATTAATACAAATTTGAAAACTGAGATAAAAAAATCATGGCATTCATGTGACCAAATGTCCATGTCCACAACCAAATCATGTAAATAGGCTAGTGCCCCTTGATTGAATGACGTTAATATTATCTAATTAAAATACTTTGAAAGTATATGAAATATTTTAGGAAGATTTGGTTGGCTTTATTTTTTCATTATGGTGCGTGAGGTTTATGGATCTAATCTCATTGAATTTTGTAATTTGATCCACTGTTATTATAACTTTATTTATTATTACTTTTTCTCCATTAATGAAATGCAGGAAATCCGGATTATTTGAAAGGTTTCGAATTTTAATTGGGAATAAAGGGGGCATTGAAATAAAATATTATGAAATTTTTTTATATCATAATTATTTTAAAAAAATCAATATATCATTTTAAATAAATTTAAAAAATAATATAAATAATATGGTAAATGAGTTATATTATATAATTAGCGAATCAATTATTTATTTATAATATAGAGTAACACAATTATATTAATAAATGTGGTTGATATATATTTAAGACTTCTTTTTGCATCATTTATAAAGACGAGTTTATATATCTAGACAAGAATAGCCCAAAGTTTTTTTGGCATGAAATTCAACCAAGGAAGAAGAAAACTGAAAATAATATTACAACCAATTAGTGAGTTGATTATGCAAGACAACTTTATGAAAAAAGAATTAGAGATTGAGCCTCCTCCTAGGATCAACACAACTACAAAGATTTTCACATTACAAGAGGTGGAGGGAGGAGTTACAAAGTTGAAAATAGGGAAGGTAAAGGACTTGGTTGAACTTCAAGCAAAATCTATAAAGCGGGGAATGAATATTCTCGCACCACACATCATGGAAGTATTCAACAACATCATTCAACAATGATTCCCAAGAGATTGGACAACCAGTCTAGCATTACCCCTTTTTAAAAGTGGAGACGTTAATAATCCTTCCAACTATAGAACCATCATGATCATTCCTTTGTTTGTAAATATTTTCACTGGCATAGTAGAAAATAGAATCAGTAAGTGGGCAAAAGTAAAAGAAAAGAGGCAAAATGGTAAAATGGGTTTTAGGCTGAAACATTTATAATAGATCATGGTATCACACTGAGACACGTTACTGAAAATTCTTGGGGGGACAAAGAAGAAGTATTTTTTCTATTTTTTGACTTCAAAAAGGCATTTGACATGGTCCCTAGAGATAATTTATGGCGTAGAATGGAGGAACTTAAAATTCCTTTGCAATATAGAATTGTTGGCCATAGAGTTTACTAAGAGGTGAAAGTTAAAATTAGAACTTCAGCAGGCATTTCAGAAAGTTTTAGGACTGACATTGGAGTCAAGCAAGGCTGCCCTTTATCCCCTACCCTTTTTGGTTTTTATATTGACAAATTGGAAGAGTGGCTAAATTTGCAAGGTGGGGATGGTATTGAGTTGGGGGAGTTTGTGATAAAGCTTTTTTTATATGCTAATGATATTGTATTGATTACTAAGTCAATCCATGGATTGCAGATGCAGCTATATGACCTTGAGAATTTTTGTAAAGCAGTGGGGATGCAAGTCAATACTAGTAAAATCAAAATAATGAATTTCTCTAATAAAAGGAAGTAAATCTAGAATAAATTCTTCTTTAAAGGAAACACTATTGAAGAAGTAAATGAATACAAGTACCTCAAGATCAATTTCAACAACAAGCTTAATTGGGAGGATTGCAGAAAGAAGATAATTTTAGAAGGGTGGAAAGCATTATATGCATTTCAAAACAGATGTAGAGAGGTGAAGTTATGAGATTGGAAAAGGATTAAAGTGATTTTTGGACTCGTAGTTTTTTAGTGATATTATATGAATGTGAATTGTGGACTAGCAGCATCCCTGTTTCAAAATGGATACAAATTGAGAAAATCAAAAAATGATTCATCATGAGCAAGTTCAAAATAAAAAGTTCGGTTCCTTATGAGATAATATTGAGTGAAAAAGGAGTAGCTTCCATTGAAGCAATTACTATGGTGTGCCTTATAAGGTACCTAAAAAGAATTGAGCAAATGAGAGTAGATACATGATCGGAAGTTTTCTTCAAGGAAGGCATGCGTGCAAGAAATAAATCATGGATGAGACAAAACAACAAATGGATGCAAAAATGGAATAGTTACCTCAATGCATGTCCCACAAATATGAAGGAGTTAAGGAATTTTGTTATGGAGAAGTTCCATAAGCATATATGGCGAAAAGAGTTGGGTAGAAATAAGAAGTACTAATGTTCAGGAATTCAACCCCACCTGTGATCTCCAACAAAAAGAGTACATTGGAGCCAACATACCATGGAGATAAAAGATTCTTATTGCTCAATTAAGAACTAACTCACATCAACTTTAGTGTGAAACGGGATGGTGGAAGAGACCTGAAGAAGCTTGGAAAAAATGAGTGTGTACCTTTTGCACTTATGGGGTAGTGGAATCAGAAAAGAATTTTATTTTGGAATGTGATAGTTTCATAGATATCAGGGAAAATTATGGTAGTATGTTAGCCTTAATTCTTTGGCATTGTCTTTTGAGTGACGGGTATGTTAGAAGGTTGGGTCAACTTATCATTAATTTGAATAAAAAAATGATTGAATTGCAAAAGGAAAAAAAATTGGTATACAACATATATCAATCACATGTACAACTACATTAGTAAATGTGGTTAATATATCTTAATAATATTTAGTTATAATGAATTTAATCTATTTTTTATTAATATTGATTTCACTGCTATATATATTATAATTATTGTTAATAAATTAACTTACTTAAATATTAATAAACATTAAACTCATGTACACTATTATTCATAAATGATTGTGTTTAATTAATATATTAGATCTATTCTAATAAATTAAATTATATTTATTAATTTAACTTATATTATTACGGGGATTAATAATTAAACTTACGGCATAATTATCATATGTTATTTGTGATTTCAATAAAAATATAATATTATCATAATAATTCTTATATATTTATATAGTTTACCATATTATTTGTTGTTGATTACTTTTTTGTTTAGTTATAAAATAATTTAACAATAAATTCTAAAATTACTATTAATTTTTATTATATGTTTTTTTTAAATTTTCATTTCCTCTAAAATAATGGAATTATATACGCAATCATATCAATTATAATATTCCTTTAAAAGTTTACCATTATCATTTAAAAATTTACATTGCAATTTTCCCATATAATATTAATATTCATTTAGAAAGTGATTGTAAATATAAATCTCTTACATTAATATCAATATTCCTCTAGAAAGTGACTGTAAATAAGAATTTTTTAAATTAATGATTAATCTCACAATCTCTGAAGTAATCTGGTGAAAGATTAATAATATAAACCAATTTTTGCATATATTCACTTCTCAAATAAAATAAACTTTCTACAATGGAATCATAGTTTGCACATAAGTTTTGGAAGCTATAATAGTTTTGTCATACAACCTCTCTTATTCAATCAGATCTCTATAATATAAAAGCAATGTGGAAACCCCCAACCGGATTCTGATTTTTTTTTAATAGTTAACCTCTTTTTCTTTCTAAATAATTAAATTATTTAGATACAATAAATCACAATCAATATACTATCAATATTCTTTTAAAATGTTTCATTGCAGGTTTAACATATAATATCAATATTCCTTTAAAAGGGGACTGTAAATATGAATCTCTTAAATTAATAATCTCATGATCTCCAAAGTGATCTCATGATCTACAATGGAATCATGGTTGGCACATGAGATTTTAAAGCAATAATACTTTTGTCATACAAGCCTCTTTTATTCAATGAGATCTCTATAAATCCCCAATTGATTATGAGAAATATAAACCCCAACGGAGTACGTGAAGGACGAGTTGTTGTAGAGCATTGTAATGACGAATTTATATTGAAACCTCCATTTCTTTGGGAGTTATACGATCTTGAGAGAATTATTCAAGAAACTAGGGTTAAATATAGAATATTTTTTTAATTGTTTAAACCAAAGTTAAA
>APFE030124842.1:0-15978 GCA_000404065.3 Pinus taeda | reverse complement strand
AAGGAGCATTCAGCTGGAGCTATACGACAAAGGTATCATCATCAACCGCCGGAGCAGGTATTTTTCCATGAACTACTCTTATTAAGTTGATATCAATGGAATGCTCATCTTAATTTATGATGTTTATGATAAAATGATTAGATGTTAAATGTTTAAAATCTTGCGGGAAGGTCAGCGAGCTTCTTTTATTACTTGCAAATCAACAGTAAAATAGATCTGTTAGTGTATAATAGAATAAGGCTCTAATAATAGGAATCGGGTTCTTACACTTCTCCTTTCAGTTTTGAATCAGAAATCCAAAAGCTGAAAATATCTATACCTTTGGTTGAACTAGTGAAAAATGAATCCTTTAAGAGACCCATCTTTGAGGCCCTTGAGCTTAAAGCCACATGAGCATCGAATGACTATGTGAATTTGCAAGATGACAAGCCAGTCATTGTCCTCAAACCAATGATTGAACATCCTGATGACAATTCCCCGTCATTCTATGTCTCCTTGACTATTCATGACAAAATCCTTCACAATTGTCTTCTAGACACAGGTGCCATCCATAATCTAATGCCCAATGATGTCATGGATGAGTTGGGCCTGGACATCACTAGGCCATATCATGAATTGTTTTCTTTTGACTCTAGAAAGGTGAAATGTGTGAGGTTAATCAAAGACCTAGCCATCACCTTGTCTCAGCTGCCCATGAAGAGCATGATGATGGATATTGTGGTAGCAGATGTCCCCCCTACATTTGGCATGTTACTTTCCAGAGGATGGATTAAGAGATTAGGTGGGACATTGCAGAATGACTTGTCCAATGCCATTGTCCCAGTCTTTGGAGGTGAAAGCAGTAGATTGTGCAGAGAGGCTCAGTTAGCTTATATCATCAACGATGAAACGAATCTTGCTATTCATCCCATCTATGTTGTTGATACTGATTTTGGGGCCTATATCCTCCAAGTAGAAGAATCCTAGTTGGCCTCCATGCAGATTAGAAAGCCAGTTTTCCACATCACAAAGGAAGGAAGCCCACAAATCTGGGATATGTTCTTTGATGGAGCTTACTCTAAGGAAGATGCAGGAGCAGGTGTAGTTCTTGTATCTCCCACACAATAATGCATACATCTATCTTTCAAGCTAACTTTTCAGGTCACCAATAACATAGCAGAACACGAAGCCTTGATGTTAGGCTTAAATGTTGCTAAAGAATTGGGCATCAAATATCTGAAAGTGTTTGGAGATGCAAACCTTATTATTCAACAGGTGAACAAGACCTTCCAAGCAAAGCACCCCAGGCTGAAGGCATACAAAGATGAGGTATGGAAGCTCAAGGATTCTTTCAATAGCTTTAGTATTTCATACATCCCTAGAGCTAAGAATTAGCTTGTTGATTCCCTTGCTATGTTTGCCAGCACTTTTATCCCTCCTTTGCCTCCTAAGTTGACTTACAAAGTCCAAGTGAAATATAGATCATCTTTGCCTGACAGTGTCAAGCACTGGAAGGTTTTTGAAGATGATGATGAAGTCAATAGGTTTCTACAGGTCATTGATAAATTCTCTGAAATGCAAATTAACTAAGAGAATGAAGCTATTGAGGAATGTAACCAGTCCAAGCTGAGAGAGAAAATTGGCCAGGATAGGATTGTGCAGCTACCTAGTAATCATATACCCAAAGGGTTGGTGCCCTTAGAGAGGTTGTTTGACCAATTTGTCCACTCACTTGTCCTTTGTCCAAAGCTCTGAGTATTGCACCCTTATGAAACAATTTGTTGATGTCTTTGCTTGGGAATACAACAACCTTAGAACCTATGACACCAGCATTATTCAGCATAATATTCCACTGGAGAAGAACACCATCCCCTTCAAGCAGAAATTGAGGTCGATTAACCCTATCTTATTACCTTTGATTGAAAAGGAGATCAAGAAGTTGCTAAATGCCAAAATCATAGTTCCCCTAAGGTACTCGAAGTGGATAGCTAATCTTTTTATAGTGAGGAAGAAGAATGGAGAAATCAGGCTTTGTGTTGATCTCAAGAATTTGAACAAGTGCTCTGAAAAAGACAACTACACCTTGCCCAAGATGGAACATTTGTTGCAAAAAATTTTAGGGCCTAGAGTCATGTCTTTCTTGGATGGATTTTCAAGCTACAATCAGATTGTCGTACACCCAGAAGACCAAGAAAAGACTGCATTCACTACTCCTTGGGGCACTTTCAGGTACTCTAAGATGCCTTTTGGACTAATGAATGTTTTGGCTACTTTTCAGAGGGCCATGGACATAGCCTTCATGGGAGAGAAGGACAAGTTTGTCCTTATCTATCTTGATGACATAATAGTTTTCTCCAACAGTCACAAGGATCATTTACAGCATTTGAGGAAGGTGTTCCTAAAGTGTAGAACAATTGGAATTTCAATAAATCCAAGGAAGTCGCAGTTTGCTCTCTAAGAAGGACAACTTTTAGGGCATATTGTTTCTGCTGCAGGTGTCAAAATTGATCCAGAAAGAGTTCAAGAAATACAAACATTGTCCATTGCAAGGTCAAAAAGGGACATTCAATCCTTTCTGGGTAGAATTAAATTTGTGAGGAGATTTGTTCCAAACTTTGCAGAGCTAGTGAAGCACATCACTTCCATGCTGAAAAGGGGTCAGAGATAAAATGGACAAAGCTTCCAGAAGATCTTTCGAAACCATCAAAAGAGCTATCATGGAAGCTCCCACTTTAATCAGCCCGAACTACACCAAGGAGTTTTTTATCTTCTCTTTTGACTCTTCTGAAACACTTGCAGCAGTCTTGTTGCAGAAAAATGGTGAAGATGTAAAGCACCCAGTGGCCTTCTTCAGTAAAACATTGAGGGATGTTGAAATAAGGTATGACCTTATTGAAAAATAGGCATATGATCTTATAAAGTCCTTAAAAGCATTCTGAATTTACATTCTCCACTCCAAGGTGGTTTCCTATGTGCCTTCAACTTTAGTAAAGGATGTCCTAACCCAGCCAAATGTTGATGGAAGGAGAGCCAAATGGATTGCAAAACTCATAGAATTCGATATAGAGGTGAAGCCCACCAAGCTTGTCAAAGGCCAAGGCTTGGCTAAGCTTATGGATGAGGAAAATTGCAGTCTGTTGGACATAAATTGCATGAGCCTAAATTCAAATGGAGAGAAAATAG
The DNA here is from genome assembly GCA_000404065.3 of Pinus taeda. Taxonomy (NCBI): domain Eukaryota; kingdom Viridiplantae; phylum Streptophyta; class Pinopsida; order Pinales; family Pinaceae; genus Pinus; species Pinus taeda. The sequence goes on along the minus strand of APFE030124842.1, from coordinate 12,816 downwards.
AGGAAGCAACAGGAAAGCACAAACAGAACCAGTCTTTGGCTGAGAATTTGGCCACTTGTGAGTGGTATTCTAGTATAGTTCATTTCTTATTGAAGCTAGAAGTCCCTTCAGGGCTTAGCTCAGGACAGTCAGGACCATTAAGCTCAAATAAGCTAAGTTTGTATTAATAAGAACCTGCTTTATTGGAGGGACCTATCTGGAATCCTCTTGATATGTCTAGACAAAGAACAATTTGTGGAAGTTATGCACCAGTTTCATTCTAGCATTTGTGGAGGGCATCATTATTGGAAAACCACAGCCCACAAGATCCTGAGGGTTGGGTATTATTGGACTGCTCTGTTTTCTGATGTGTTTCCATTTGTGAAAACTTGTGATAAGTGTCAGAGGTTTACAGGAAGACAACAGCTAAAATCTCTGCCCTTGAAGCCCATACACACCAATGGTCCCTTCCAGCAGTGGAGATTAGATTTCATAGGGGAGATTAATCCACATTCCAGTGGCCAACACAGGTGGATTTTAGTAGCCACTGACTATTTTACCAAATGGAGTGAAGCTATACCCACTAAAAAGGTTGATCACCAGGTTATCATGAAGTTCTTCACCGAGAACATTTCCACTAGATTTGGCTGCCCAACCAAGCTACTCACTGATAATGTAGCAACTTTCAAAGCGAAGGAATTGGTGGACATGTGTGAATCAATGGGCATTCAATTGGTGAATTCTACCTCATACTATCCTCAACGCAATGGCTTGGCAGAATCGTCAAATAGGAGCCTGGTAAGGATAATCAAAAAACTGTTGGAAGACAAAAAAAAGAAGTTGGGATTCCAAATTAAAGTTTGCACTATGGGCTGACAGAGTTGCCACCAAGAAATCCATAGGGAACTCTCCATTCAAGCTTGTGTATGGTACTGAGGCTGTTTTTCCTATCCAATTGACCCTCCCTGTAGCCAAGTTCTTGCAAGAAGAGCTGAATTAAGGAGATGACATGGCAAGGAGGATGAGTGACTTGCTTGAAGTCTATCAGATCAAGGAACAACTAATTGAGAAGTCAGCATTGCATCAAAAGAAGATCAAGGAAGTCTTTGATAAAAAGGCAAAGATGGATAGTTTTCCGGTTGGTGATTGGGTCCTCAAGTGGGATGTGTTCAAGGAAAAGAAGGGTAATAATGGAAAATTCAACGCTTTATGGACAGGACTTTTTGTCATTACCCAGGCTCACACAAAGAACACCTTCGTCCTTCACAATATGGAGGGGGAAAGTGTTTTTGATGGCCCAATCAATGGGAATTTTCTCAAGCTTTATTTTGTTTAAGGTTGTAAAGGCCTTTGCTTTGTAAATATGTTTTTGTCTCAATTTTTATTTTTATGCAAAATTGACTCCATACCCAATGGAACACTAGGAGTAAGATTTGATTTTGGTTTTACTGGAAAGGCAGTGATCTACAATTCTTGAAACCTCACAGGGAGGCTTTCATCCCCAGAAGGAGCCAGTGTTAGCCCTGAGTTGCAGCGCTGCTAGTTTGAAGGTTAAAGGAAGAAGATGGTCTACTTTGCTATCTTGGAAAGGGCCCCCACACAAGCCATCACTCCACTTTCCCCACTCTTCCACTTACATTCTATCCAACTCATATCTTAACCCGACCTTCACTTCATAGAAAAAACCTCTTCTGCCTTAGCCTTAAATAAATTAACCCAAAACCCCTAAAAACCTTACCTTTCCATCCATATGCGCCCTCTCTACATTTCTCGAGGATAGCTTGTACCTTTGTGTCCCTCCACCGCCGATCTCTCCTGCTGATCTGACGGCCCACGTTTCACCCGATCGATCAGAAATTCTTGATCGGTCTCTGTCGTTAGATCACTCCTGCTAGATCTAACAGCTGTCACGCTTTTCACGCGGGCAACTAGAGAGAGGAGTACCCACCCGATAAAGTTGGTTTCTCTCTCTCCTCCTCCGCTACGTGGTGTGTAATGAGTGGCATTGAGTGGACTCCACCCTTTACCGCTTACCACCCCATAAGCGCCCGATAAAAACTGTAACCACCCAAACCAAACAACCCCCGGGCGCTATTGTTCGAGCACCTCCTCCACCCGATAGTCATCCGATCTATCCACTGAGATCCAACAGCTCGGAATTTTCCACTCCTGCCAAAGATCGCAAGCCTCATGCAATCGATCCCCTCCATCCATTTCTTTCGATCTAGCAGCCTTCATTCATGATCACTCTCGCTTGTCCTTCGCCACTCTGCCATTACTTTTTTCTCCCTAAGTGGCATGTCTAGCTACCCGTGCACCTCATACTCTACTTCCTAGTAGTTACCCAAGGAGGAAGGTGGTTGACTCTGTTAGTATTGTGACAGTCAGACCGCTGAACTAAATTAACAGAAAGTATGGCCGAACGAGGAAGGACGCAGCACGATACAAGAAAATAGAATTAAACAGTCATGGAGCCTCACTGGCACAATCAAGCCAGCCACCTAACAGGTCAACGCTATACCTGAATTAATTACCATTTTCGTGATGGAAGGAGAATTGTGTCCTTGTACACAATCAAGAAGTTAAATACAATGGAGATAGATTAAGACACCTCGAGCCCTAAAAAACTCAAGATCATTGTAAAGAGCTATAAATAGTTGAAAGTAAGATGTAATTAGGGTTCAACTTCTAGAGACTATAGAGACTTTTCTACTCAAGCTTCTCATCTTCATTCATCAGTAATACAAGCTTCTTTTTTTGTCATATGTTCAATATCCCAATTTCTCTTCTGTTCTAAGCTTGCACTTGAATAGGTCATTCAGGTTTCTTTTATGTCTAATTCCATATAACTATCATCTTATCTCTATGTTGATGTATTAGATTTGCAAGTTTCATTTACTTTCTGTAGCTGTCCATCATATGTTTATGTATGTATCTGCTGGTATGGTTAGTATTCTCCATTCATTCACCTAATCTACAAACTATTGAGCATTGGTGGTCTAAAGCCTTATAGGTTGAGGATGTTCATGCATGTCTTAAGTAATAACAGAGTCAAAGTGGTTATTGGCTTGATCTAAACCATTATTTATTCCAATAGTTCAGATAACAATATTGAAGATTATATGTTACTAGGCATCTCCGAGTTGCAACCTAGGAGATTTTCCTAGAGTGATAACATGGCCCAATGAGAAGGCACCACGTGGCACCCCGTGGTTGACCAAAAATTTGCAAAGGAGGCTCGAAAGGCTCTGTGAGGTTAAACCCCTTGACCTGTCGTGTATAAACTCCGTGCTCTACCAGTGGACCACACAGTGTTTCTTCACAACTATAGTCGTCGAGTTATATTTCAAGTCATATTGTTTTGACATTGGGAGGAGGGGTCAGGCAACTAGCCCTAGCCCCCAGGTCATTTTACCGGCACACATGACTGCAGGTGAAAGGCAGAGAATTGAGCACTTGGCCCTAACCTTGACCACGTGGAAACCCATATGATCGAGAGGAGGAGGTTATGGTGGAGGAAACAGGGAGATAATCCCTGACCCTCGATTTTCGATGCCCATCGTGACCGCTATCCAAGACTTCAGTGGAGGGGGCAGAAAGTTACCCTGGCCCCCAATCCTATTGTTTCCATATGAACCTATTCTAGAGCAGTGAGAGCCAAAGCCAATGGGGGCATACATTTGGCCCCAACCCCTGCCCTTATGGGCGCCATGTGGCCCTCATTTTGTGCATAAGGTTTATTGTGAAAATTAAGGAGGCAACAAATTTCCCATTTTTCAGTGGGAATCACATTGGTCCCGGGCAAATGTTTCGCTCAACAGACTATGTAAAGGGTGAATTTTCAAGACAATTAGCAGTTTTTGTCAAATTGCATGACAAATAATGGGGCTTGACTTAGAGAAGCATAACTTGCTCAATTTTTAATCTTTTTGAGCTTAAGAAGAGCCTATATGGGGGTTTTTGAGCGTCCTAGACTCAATGGCAGCATCAATTTTCTGACTGGAGCACTTTATGATGGAATGTTTGCAAAAAAAAAAAAAAAAAAAGGTTAGAGACAATCAGAGTTTTGAAGTAATATGAAGGGATTTTGAGCATGTAGGGAGCCTAGTCAGAGGTTTTCCAACCTTCTAATTTTATTTACAATAGTTGTTACTTTAGTAGAGTAACTCTTTTTATCCTTTTCTCAATATGTTTTCATGAGAGAAGTTGTTTTTAGCACCTCATTATGGAGTTTCTCTATGTTTTTGTGCTTGGATTTCAGGTGGGGTACAATGACCTCTTGTATGAGTCGTTTTTATGCTGAAATTTTCATGACTTGTTGTAGGGAGTCATTTTTTGAGTGAGAATTATTTGTCGCAGAAACAAACCACTCTATTGTCAACAATTTGTATGTACTCATTTGTTGTTGAAATCATTAGTGCAGTCTAGCTGTCGAAGCAGGCCTGAAGATGTATCCCAGGAGGGGTGAACTCTGTCATCAAATGTTGGTGTCTTCTCTTCATGTTTTTTATTTTGAGTTGCATGTGAATGTGTTCTTTTTAAAGTTCATGTGAAAACCAAACTCACCATTTTGAAGATGTTTTGAAAGTTGTTTACCTTTAAAGACCCATTATGTTTACTTACAAAGCATAAGAGGATGGTTAGTTTTATGGTTGGACAAGTTCTCCTACATTTCCATATAAGGTGATATCAGAGCAGGTTCTAACAAGGTTGCAGGTATGGGCAAGAAATTGATGTTGGGATAAGGAATTACTAAGAGGGGTGGGTGAATCAGTAATAGTGAGATTCTTAAATCATTTTCCTGAATATGCTTTCAATCATTTTTTTTTGTATTACTTATGAAGGAATTTATTCATAAAGAAAGTAAGAAACAAGTATAAGCATTCATATGTTCATACAATGAATCACATGAGCAACATACACATTTAGATACTGGTGTTTTCATGTGGAATTCCAAAGGGAAAAAACCACCAATTTTTCATTTCTTTATGATGTAATTTAAGAACCTACTTAATTGCATCAGTTTGAATGTGAGCACCCACTCATAGGAGGCACTGAACCCCTTAGGTTAGAAAGCACCAACTTTCCAAGAGGCACCAACCTTTTCTGAATGCAGGTACCAACTTGCTCTTGCCACTGTTCTACTATTTCATACAATTTTCAATCTAAAAACAGATGCATATACATTTACAAGTAAAATACAAATCTAGTTGGTTGCAGACTCAACTTCTGCTCTCAGTGCACTATTGTTCCATAGCGTCCTTTTGGTCTCATGCAGCTACTATTTGCTTGTTATTCACTGTCACATATCCTCAACACTTTTCCTCCTCTTGAACATGCTCTCTATTGCACACTCTTCAGCCTCACAGGGAGGATTTCATCCCCAAAAGGAGCCAGTGTTAGCCCTGAGTTGTAGCGCTGCTAGTTTGAAGATTAAAGGAAGAAGATGGTCTGCTTTGTTGTCTTGGAAACGGCCCCCACATGGGCCATCACTCCACTTTCCCCACTCTTCCACTTACATTCTATCCCACTCATATCTTAACCCGACCCTCACTTCATAAAAAACCCTCTTCTGCCTTAGCCCTAAATAAATTAACCCAAAACCATGAAAAACCTTACCTTTCCATCCATACGCACCCTTTGTACATTTCTCGAGGACAGCTTGTACCTCCGTGTCCCTCCGCCGTCGATCTCTCCTGCTGATCTGACAGCCCACGTTTCACCCAATGGACAAGAAATGCTCGATCGGTCTCTGCCGTTAGATCACACCTACTAGATCTAACAGTTGTCACTCTTATCACGCGGGAAACTAGCGAGAGGAGTACCCACCTGATAAAGGTGGTTTCTCTCTCTCCTCCTCCACTATGTGGCATGAAATGAGTGGCATCAAGTGGACTCCACCCTTTATCGCTTACCACCCCATAAGTTCATAATAAAAACCGTAACCACCCAAACCAAACCACCCCTGGGCGCTATTGTTCGAGCACCTCCTCCACCCAATAGTCATCTGATCTGTCCATCGAGATCCAATAGCTCAGACTTTTCCACTCCTACTAAAGACTGCAAGCCTCATGCAATTGATCCCCTCCATCCATTTCTTCCGATCCAGCGGCCCTCATTCATGATCACTCCCGCTTGTCCTTTGCCACTCCGCCATTACTCTATTCTCCCTAAGTGGCACGTCTAGCTGCCCATGCACCTCATACTCTACTTCCTACCAGTTACCCGAGGAGGAAGGTGGTTGACTCTGTCAGTATTGTGACAGTCAGACCGCTAAATTGAATTAACAGAAAGTATGGCCAAATGAGGAAGGACACAGCACGATACAAGCAAACAGAATTAAACAGTCATGGAGCCTCACTGGCACAATCAAGCCAGCCACCTAATAGGGCAGCGTTGTACCAGAATTATTACTGTTTTTGTGATGGAAGGAGAATTGTGTCCTTGTACGCAATCAAAAAGTTAAAGACAGTGGAGATAGATTATGACACCTTGAGCCCTAAAAAACTCAAGAGCATTGTAAAGAGCTATAAATAGTTGAATGTAAGATGTAACCAGGGTTCCTTCTAGAGACTATAGAGACTTTCCTACTCAAGCTTCTCATCTTCATCCATCAGTAGTACAAGCTTCCTTTGCTGTCATATGTTCAATATCCCAATTTCTCTTCTGTTCTAAGCTTGCACTTAAACAGGTCACTCAGGTTTCTTTTGTGTCTAATGCCAGATAACTATCATCTTATCTCTATGTTGATGTATTAGATTTGCAATTTTCATTTACTTTCTGTAGCTGGCCATCATATGTTTATGTATGTATCTGCTAGTATGGTTAGTATTCTCCATTCATTCACCTAATCTACAAACTATTGAGCATTGGTGGTCTAAAGCCTTGTAGGTTGACGATGTTCATGCATGAGTAATAACATAGTCAAAGTGGTTATCTGGCTTCATCCAAACCATTATTTATTCCAATAGCTCAGAGAACAATATTAAAGATTATATGTTACCAGGCATCTCCGAGCTGCAACCTAGGAGAGTTTCCTAGAGTGATAACATGGCCCAATGAGAAGGCACCACGTGGCACCTCGTGGTTGACCAAAAATTTGCAAAGGAGGCTCTAAAGGCTCTGTGAGGTTAAACCCCTTGACCTGTTGTGTATAAACTCCGTGCTCTACCAGTGGACCACACAGTGCTTCTTCACAACTATATTCATCGGGTTATATTTCAAGTCATATTATTTTTGACATTGGGAGGAGGGGTCGGGCGACTAGCCCCAGCCCCCAGGTCACGTTACCAACACACATGACTGCAGGTGAAAGGCAGAGAATTGTGCACTTGGCCGAAACCTCGACCATGTAGAAACCCATATGATTGGGTAGAGGAGGTTACGGTGGAGGGCACAAGAAGATAATCCCTGACCCTAGGTTTTTGGTGCCCATTATGACCACTATCCAAGACTTCAGTGGAGGGGGCAGAAAGTTACCCTCGCCCCTAATCCTATTGTTTCCATATGAACCTATTCTGGAGCAGTGAGAGCCAAAGCCAACGTGGGCATACATTTGGCCCCAACCCCTGCCCTTATGGGCACCATGTGGCCCTCATTTTGTGCATAAGGGTTATTGTGAAAATTAAAGAGACAACAAATTTCCCATTTTTTGGTGGGAATCACGTTGGTCCCAGGCAAATTTTTCGCTCAATAGACTATGTAAAGGGCAAATTTACAAGACAATTAGAAATTTTTGTCAAATTAGATGACAAATAGTAGGCCTTGACTTAAATAAGCATAACTTGCTCAATTTTTAACCTTTTTGAGCTCAAGAAGAGCCTATATGGGGGTTTCTAAGCATCCTAGACTCAGTGGCAACATCAATTTTCTAACTAGAGCACTTTATGATGGAATGTTTGCAGAAAAAAGTATTTTAGTGTTAGAGACAATCAGAGTTTTGAAGTAATATGAAGGCATTTTGAGCATGTAGGGAGCCTAGTCAGAGGTTTTCCAACCTTCTAATTTTATTTGCAACAGTTGTTACTTTAGTAGAGTAGCTCTTTTTATCCTTTTCTCAATATGTGTTCATGAGAGAAGTTGTTTTTAGCACCTCATTATGGTGTTGTTCTATGTTTTTGTGCTTGGATTTCAGGCGGGGTACAAGGACCTATTGTGTGAGTCATTTTTACGCTGAAATTTTCATGACTTGTTGTAGGGAGTCATTTTTCTAAGTGATTATTATTTGTAGGAGAAGCAAGCCACTCTAGTGTCAACAATTTGTATGTACTCATTTTTTGTTGAAATCATTAGCGCAGTCTAGTTGTCGGAGCAGACCTGAAGATGTAGCCCAGGAGGGGTGAAATCTGTCATCAAATGTTGGTGTCTTCTCTTCATGTCTTTTATTTTGAGTTGCATGTGAATGTGTTCTTTTTAAAGTTCATGTGAAAACCAAAATCACCATTTTGAAGATGTTGTGAAAATTGTTTACCTTTAAAGACCCATTATGTTTACTTACAAAGCATCAGAGGACAATTAGTTTTATGGTTGGACAAGTTCTCCTCCATTTTCATATAAGGTGATATCAGAGCAGGTTCTAACCAAGTTGTAGGTATGGGCAAGAAATTGATGTTGGGATAAGGAATTACTAAGAGGGGTAGGTGAATCAGTAATAGTGAGATTCTTAAATCCTTTTCCTGAATATGCTTTCAATCATTTTTTTTCTATTAATTATGAAGGAATTTATTCATAAAGAAAGTAAGAAACAAGTATAAGCATTCATATGTTCATACAACCAATCACATGAGCAACATACACATTTAGACATAGGTGTTTTCATGTGGAAATCCAAAGGGAAAAAACCACCAATTATTCATTTGTTTATGATGTAATGTAAGAAACTACTTAATTGCATCAGTTTGAATGTGAACACCCACTCACAGGAGGCACCGAATCCCTTAGGTTAGAAAGCACCAACTTTCCAAGAGGCACCAACCTTTTCTGAATGTAGGTACCAAACTGCTCTTGCCACTGTTCTACTATTTCATACAATTTTCAATCTGAAAACAGAGGCATGTACATTTACAAGTAAAATACCAATCTGGTTGGTTGCAGACTCAACTTCTGCTCTCAGTCCATCATTGTTCCATAGCATCCTTTTGGTCTCATGCATCTACTCTTTGCTTGTTATTCACTGTAACATATCCTCAACACTTTGCCACCTCTCAAACAGGCTCTCTATTGCACACTCTTCAACCTCACAGGGAGGCTTTCATCCCCAGAAGGAGCCAGTCTTAGCCTTGAGTTGTAGCGCTGCTAGTTTGAAGATTAAAGGAAGAATATGGTCTGCTTTGCTGCCTTGGTAAGGGCCCCCACATGGGCCATCACTCCACTTTCCCCACTCTTCCACTTACATTCTATCCCACTCATATCTTAACCCGACCCTCACTTCATAAAAAAACCCTCTTCTGCCTTAGCCCTAAATAAATTAACCAAAAACCCTGAAAAACCTTACCTTTCCATCCATACGCGCCCTCTGTACATTTCTCGAGGACAGCTTGTACCTCTGTGTCCCTCCACCGTCGATCTCTACTGTTGATCTGACGGCCCATGTTTCACCCGATTGATGAGAAATTCTCGATCGGTCTCCGTCGTTAGATCACTCCTGCTAGATCTAACAGTTGTCACGCTTTTCATGTGGGCAACTAGCGAGAGGAGTACCCACCCGATAAAGGTGGTTTCTCTCTCTCCTCCTCCACTACGTGGCGTGTAATGAGTGGCATTGAGTGGACTCCACCCTTTACCGCTTACCACCCCATAAGCGCCCGATAAAAACTGTAGCCACCCAAACCAAACCACCCCCGGGCACTATTGTTCGAGCACCTCCTCCACCTGATAGTCGTCTGATCTGTCCACTGAGATCCAACAGCTCGGAATTTTCCACTCCTGCCAAAGACCGCAAGCCTCATGCAATCGATCCCCTCCATCCATTTCTTCTAATCTAGCGGCCCTCATTCATGATCACTCTTGCTTGTCCTTCGCCACTCTGCCATTACTTTTTTCTCCCTAAGTGGCATGTCTAGCTACCCATGCACCTCATACTCTACTTCCTACCAGTTACCCGAGGAGGAAGGTGGTTGACTCTATCAATGTTGTGACAGTCAGACTGCTAAACTGAATTAACAGAAAGTATGGTCGAACGAAGAAGGACATAGCACGATACAAGCAAATAGAATCAAACAGTCATGGAGCCTCACTGGCACAATCAAGCCAACCACCTAACAGGGCAGCATTGTAACAGAACTAATTACCTTTTTCGTGATGGAAGGAGAATTGTGTCCTTGTACGTAATCAAGAAGTTAAAGACAGTGGAGATAGATTAATACACCTCGAGCCCTAAAAAACTCAAGAGCATTGTAAAGAGCTATAAATAGCTCAAAGTAAGATGTAATCAGGGTTCAACTGCTAGAGACTATAGAGACTTTTCTACTCAAGCTTCTCATCTTCATTCATCAGTAGTACAAGCTTCTTTTGCTGTCATATGTTCAATATCCCAATTTCTCTTTTGTTCTAAGCTTGCACTTGAACAGGTCATTCAGGTTTCTTTTGTGTCTAATTCTAGATAACTATCATCTTATCTCTATGTTGATGTATTAGATTTGCAAGTTTCATTTACTTTCTATAGCTGGCCATCATATGTTTATGTATGTATCTGCTGGTATGGTTAGTATTCTCCATTCATTCACCTAATCTACAAATTATTGAGCATTGGTGGTCTAAAGCCTTGTAGGCTGAGGATGTTCATGCATGTCTTGAGTAATAATAGAGTCAAAGTGGTTATGTGGCTTGATCCAAACCATTATTTATTCCAATAGTTCAGAGAACAATATTGAAGATTATATGTTACCAGGCATCTCCGAGCTACAACCTAGGCGAGTTTCCTAGAGTGATAACCTTGCCCAATGAGAAGACTCCATGTGGCACCCCGTGGTTGACCACAAATTTGCAAAGGAGGCTCGAAAGGCTCTGTGAGGTTAAACCTCTTGACCTGTCGTGTATAAACTCCGTGCTCTACCTGTGGACCACACAGTGTTTCTTCACAACTATACTCGTCGGGTTACATTTCAAGTCATATTGTTTTGACATTGGGAGGAGGGGTCATGCGACTAGCCCCAACCCCTAGGTCACGTTACCGGCACACATGACTGCAGGTGAAAGGCAGAGAATTGAGCACTTGGCCCTAACCTCGACCACGTGGAAACCCATACAATTGGGTGGAGGAGGTTATGGTGGAGGGCACAGGAAAATAATCCCTGACCCTCAGTTTTCGGTGCCCATCGTGACCACTATCCAAGACTTCAGTGGAGGGGGCAGAAAGTTACCCTGGCCCCCAATCCTATTGTTTCCATATGAACCTATTTTGGAGCAGTGAGAGCCAAAGCCAATGGGGGCATACATTTCGCGCCAACCCCTGCCCTTATGGGCGCCATGTGGCCCTCATTTTGTGTAGGAATTTACAGGGTAAGTTCCTCAGACAGAACACCAAAAGACACTGCTCACAAACAGATCACAGATCAATACACCAGTATTTTTGATGTGGTTAAAACCCTCAAAGAGGGAAACAGTCCACAGCTTGAGCCAATGCAGCCACTTCGGGCAATTTATTAATAAAAGAATGAAATTTTACATAAGCGTCTCTCATGAATAGTTACCCTACAAATGACACTCCATGCTCTTTAAATAGAGATCATGGACCAATTGGGTGTTAATCCATGGATCAAGTGTCGGTAATACCGAGGAGAGAATGAGCCGTTGGATCACCACATATCGTGATCGTCGGATTGTAAGTTACAAAAGTACATAGCAAAGAAACACACTTTACCTAACTCTATACTAGACCAAGTTATACTTAATTATTTCTTATGTGTTGGAATATTCTAACATCCCCCCTTAAGAACAACTTGGGATAGGATTGAAGGATTTACAAATATGACACAATAGGAGAAGGAAGGAGGCACTAGAGCCTATCCCCCCTTAGTCACAACTTCCTGAACTCCAACCATAAATTGAAGTTTAGTAAACTTCGCCTCTGTGAGGGCCTTTGTGAATATGTGTGCAACTTGATCATTGGTTGAACAATATTGTACTTCAAGAACATGGTCGTGAATGAGCTTTCTGATGAAGTGCATGTGCAGTTCAATGTGTTTGCTACGCTGATGTTGGACTGGATCTTTGCATAGTTGAATGACACTTTGATTATCACACCAAAGTGTAGTCGGATGCTGATGCTGAAAACCAAACTCTGACAGGATCTAACGAAGCCACAAGGCTTCCTTACTAACTTCTACGGCACCACGATACTTTGCTTCTGTTGAAGAAAGAGAAATGGCACCTTGTTTCTTGCAAGCCCATGTAATAGGTCCTGAACCAAGAGTGAATACATAACCTGTAGTAGACTTCTGATCATCAGGGTCACCAGCCCAATCGGAATGAGTGAAACCAACCAATAGAGGAGATGCTTCGGCACTGTAATGAATCCCAAACTGAACTGTACCTCGAACATAACGAAGTATTCTTTTAGCTGCCCCTTCTCCCTTTCAGTCAGGATCATAATTCACTGAAGCTTGAGCCAATAAAGAAGAGGCTCTATCGAACTGAGAACGTGTACGTCGCTGATCTGTAGGATCACCGGCAAGATCACCTACTGCATCCTGAGTAGCACAGACCCATTTTTGAAGCTGAGGAGCTGAAGGAGGATCCTGAGAAGGTGGGGGAGGATTGTCATCCTCACTTTCATCATCTGAAGAAGAAATATTTTCAAAAGTAGAAGAGATAGAGAGAGGTGGCACATCCGCCGAA
>APFE030124840.1:0-19697 GCA_000404065.3 Pinus taeda | reverse complement strand
TTTCCTAAAGAGTGAATTATACAAAAAGCATATGTTATTCTCCTCAAGCTTGATAGAAAATAAAGAGGTACTAGTTAGCAATGACTAGGGAAAATAGGAAAAACTCGAGAAAATTTTATGGAAGCAAGTCGCTCTTGAACATGACACTTTCACTTCATCTCCATGACTATTTGGGTTGGGTCATTCAGCTTGATGGTTATCACACCTTTGGTCTATCACACCATCCATCACTTTTTTTTTTGGGTCAACGTTACCAATTCATCTCAGCGTCGCTGATATGTTCAAGAGAAGTCATCCAGTTAAAACTTCATATGTTGCAATACTATAAACCTTCATTTTCATGACTGTCATTCCTGAACCTTGAGTCATCAGTCGATTCTCATTACCAAAATCATTTACCTCATTTCATGTCGTAGATGTGGGATACATCAAGGCCCTACTGTGACGAGTCGCTTCTTGTGGACATTAGCTCATCATCCAAGAAGTTGACTTAGAAACACCCTTTCAGTGCCTTGATGCTTGCATACATCAATGGAAGATTTCTTGCTTCTGGTGATAGGTTGACATCAATGGTCTTTGACTGAAAGACTTTGTATGGTTTTCAAAATCAAATCATTTATTCACACCATGCGAAATGTACTGTAGTACCTTGAGGGTCATTTTCATTATCAATGATTCCTCTCGCATCTGTTAACGACTTACATCATTGGATGGTAATCAAACGATGTCTTTCCATGTTCAATTTCAGAACATCTATTCACATGGTTAGACGTGTACATCGAGTGAAGATTGGACGAGATTGAAGACCCCAGATCTAGTTTCATCCATTCGGGCTGCAATATTTTCAAGAGTACTAAATCAAATGTACAATGGCCTTACACAGATGGTCATCCTAATCATGGGTCTCTATATGTAGAAATATGAGTCTATATCTGTAGATGACTATCTGATCTATGTACATGTAATGAAAGTTTATAAGCTGAGCATGGGTATGCCTCCCTCAGCTAGTTCATGAGAAAAATCAAATTATCATGATATACGTATTGTAATTGATGCAGGTCACCTTCCGTTCGAAACCTCCTATCCTTGTGATAAAGCATTTCACTCGACATATATATTTACGACTTCAAGCTTTAGGGGGCAACTATTATAGATCCATTTGGGCCAATCAACCCCAAATTATAGATCATTACTATTAGGGACCATCAACCCCTAGTGTTGTTGTTACATGCCCTAAAGATGTTAGTCATCAGAATGCCTTACTTCCAAAGAAGTTCCATCACTAAAAACATCCAAAAAACCACCTCTAAGAAGATTAGCGCAAGTAGGCCTTCATTAGGGTGCGCTGCAATACAAACCATGCACTAACAGGGTGCCATGCAGCATACTTGGTCCCTCTAACTTGAGCAAATTTATGTGAGGGTTTGAAGATTCCTTATCCATTGGAAGCCTCTAGAATTTTCTCAATGCCACCTGCTCCTTTGAGTTCGCCTTTGGATGAGAAAGGGAATTAGGAAGCATAAATCCCCTATCCCTTCTTCCATGGAACTCTTTTCTAAATTTAGAAAGGCATTCATTACCCCAATTGATGGCATAACCTCCTTCACTCACCTATAAATAGATTACTCATCTAAGAGATCAAGGCTGAAAAATATTGAGTTGTAAGGAGATGCTGGTGATATGAGATTAGAATTGAGTGCAAGTATTGTCATAGTGTTGGAGTGTCTTATTTTTCATGAGGCTAATGAAGGATTGAATTGCAAGGATGTCACTGGATCGAGCTGATATGGGTTGTAATATTTCCTCTTATCAATAAAGTTTTCTAGATTTTTCCCTTATGCTTGTGTTATATGTTAATGCTTTCATATGTATATCATGTTTTCGATTCCATGTTATATATAAGCAATAGATCATTATGCTTTGACAGGTTTTTGTTTCTGTAGTTGTGTAGGTACTTCTCAAGTGACTTAAGTACGGGAAGGAGCAGTGGAATCAATCAAGGGAGATAAGGAACAAGCAGAAGCTACAAGTAGTTTCTCTGTTCTCTTATTTTATATGTTGTTTATAGGAAAGGTTAAGAATACTTTGTCTGTTGTTTCTAGACCTGCTACTAGATCTAGAGGGTTACGCATTTGTCCAAGAACACTAAATATTCCTGAAAAAATGAGGAATTAGAAGGATTTTATATTCCTAAGCCAATTGTCAAACCGATTGTGTTATCAGATGAGAATACACTAGTAGATGATGATTTTCGTTTTGCACAAAGGCAGATTTTCTTTGAGGGTTATTCAGTACTGGAATATAAAATCTTGTAATGTAGCGGCATGAATCCTCCTCTACCTAACCTTCCCCTAATACCATATCAAAGTGATGATATTTTGTTTTCTAAGGTACGTAATTTTATTAAAGTTAGGTTATTGCATAAGGGTAAAGGTAGTTCTAGTGGTGTTAGTAAAGGAAGTTCAAATAGTTTTTCTCAACCAAGTTCCCAAGGATTTATATTTGTTTCTTCAAGACAATCAACTATGGTTGGAATCGCATCTGACTCACTTACTAGATACCAAGAATTCACAACAACGGGGGTGAGGATGTTGAATAACGCTGGTATTTGTGTGAAGCTATGTGGAGAGCTCGTTAGCCTCCTGACACACCCGAGCTTATTGAATTTCTAACTACGTTACAGGATAGAGCATTGCGATGGTTTACAAAATGGGTCGATGTTGACCCCAATGCCGGTACTAGTTAAACAAGAATTTATTCAAAAATTTAAGTTACCTCAGTCAAATCTACAAGGATTGGCATAATTGTTGGACATTCACTAATGGGATGGAGAATCTACTTTGCAATGTATACAACACTTTAAAGATGTTATCATCAAATTTTCTTATCCTATTCATCGGCGTCATCGAAGAGATTACTTCATCAAGGCTCTGTTACCAATGACTCACATTTCGTTGTCTTGGTAGAACATTGATACACTTCAATATTCCTTGGAACAAGTGATGTAGATATAGGTTATGGTTGGTTATCCATAAGATTGTAGAATTGGTGGTTCTTCAATAGATCCTGCTATTATGGGCCTCCAGAATCAGATCACTACCTTGACATACATATTGAAATATCCTGCACCTTTATGGCCTAGAAGACCTCATATTTGGCATACACATTGTCAAGGTGAAGGACATCATGTTACAGAATGCTCGTGACTGAGGGAACTGAGACCAAGTAGTGCTCCTATGGGACCTCCTCCACCGCAATCCCCCAAATCTGTGAAAATTTCATCTCCTCTTCCTCTTCAGGGCCACGCACAATTCCAGTCATTTCCAAGCCCTCAAGTATGTGTACCAATGATTATTGTTATATTTGTCAAATTTTTGGTCATTTACCTTGCCTATGTCCTATTCTACAGAAGTATTCCAATGTTCCCAATAATTTGTTTTGTGAGTTTTGTGGATCACCTAATCATCATATAGATCAATGTCGATCCTTAAATGATTTAGCTGACCACCTTGATCATTTAACCTTCCGTATTAATGGGTGAGGAGGCTGGGCTCCAAGGGGAGGAAGGACAGGTAGAAGAAGCCCAATTAGAATGTCCTTTGCTATGAAGACCTTGGTTTTCATATTGTTGAGTGAATACACATGTAACTGAATATTTCCCTGAACTTATTGCTCCATGGTAGGAGTGCAACCAGGCTAAAGGAGCTAACATAGTATGCACAGAGCCTTGGGATTCTAGTCCTATAGTGCAACCCAATATCAATGTTGTTACAAGAGTCAAAATTACTATAGTTAACATTGGAACTCCTGATCAACCAATTGTCATAAGACCTACATCTCCAAAGAAGTCTTATGATCTAACAGAACACAATGAATATTATAGGGACACAACTAAACTTTGTCATTATTTTATTTCTTCACAAGGATCTCGCAGTGGACAGTAAGAGTAAGTAAAGTTTTGTGAGGAGAAACATTGTGTAGAATATTTCCAACCAATAATGGACTGGTTTAATCTATTTCTACAATTATGAATGATGAATAGCTTGTTGGTTAGTTGTGGAAAAGGCTAAAGACCATTGTTAAGAATGATATGTTTTCTTAAGAGCCAGTTTCTACAAATTTACCTAAGCAGCATTCCAAGAGGGTATGATGGGTCAAGAAGTGAACTGGAAGGGAGTTTCGGGTGGACACTCAGATTGCATGTTTTCAAATTAAGGATTTTATGTTGGATTTGGGCTCAGATGTAAATATTATAGCAAGAAAAACCTACGAACCTCTCGAAAAAACCCAAGTTAATATTTCCCCTATTCAATTGCAGATGGAAAACCAATATTGTATTCTTCCTATTGGCATATTAGAGGATGTTGGAATTGATATTGACAATGTCAAAATTTATGCAAACTTTGAAGTTATTGATATTATTGGGGATAAAGATCCATATCCGACTTTATTGGGTATTCATTGGGCTTTTGAGAATTATGTGTTCATTGATTTGAAGAGGGAAACTATGGCTTTTGAAGTAGATGTAATGCGAGTTATACAACCGCTTGATCCTTGTCAAGGCCCGAGATTTACTAAATTGGTGGATGATGTTGAGTCACCTAACATTTTGGATCAACTATATCAACTGGCTACTGGGAGGTGAGAAGATTATATTAATCCCATAGTAGATGGATCTATCAGTTGATGGAGTTTTCAAAGTACTGAAGTTGGATCTAAGGTTGTGATGGAATATTGCCAACAAGGTCCTCATGAGATTCATTCTCAACATTATGCCATTGTACAATGTGTCTACTAGATTGGTATTGAGGTACATGAGTATCCTATTTTAATGGTACTAATTCTATTGTCAATTTTATTAAAGAAAATGATTCTTGTATAGAAGAAAGTTAAAAGATTCCTTTAATGAATATTGCTCTTCAAGCAACCCCCGCAACATGGTGGGAAACCCATCGGGATCAACTTCTAGATTGGAGCACAACTAAGGTTGTTTTGATTATCAGTTTCTTCCCCCAAATGAGCTTCTAAGAAAAATCCCCACTTATGATGGTCATACTTACCTAAACGAGCATGTTAAGCATTGTCGTTATGTATAGGAGACTGGTGGCCTAGAAGTTGAAATATGGTCGCATCTATTTATCCATTCCTTGGGGAATAACGCACATTATTGGTACTTGCAGGAGGAGTTGAAATGGAAAAAATCTAATTGGGATGTGTTGTCCACCCAGTTCTATCGATACTTTTCCTTTTATGATGTTAATGAAAATATAGTGCAAGATCTTCGAGTTATCAGAGCAGTATTGTTTTAAGATGGGGACACTTTAGCAAAATGCAGCATGTATGGATATTTTTCTCATTAGTATTAATTGGGGTTCCATGAAGTTGTGGTGTGTAGTAAAGTTAATAAAGATCCAGATGATGACCTAGAGGAACTACAAAATTTTTCATTT
The DNA here is from genome assembly GCA_000404065.3 of Pinus taeda. Classification (NCBI taxonomy): domain Eukaryota; kingdom Viridiplantae; phylum Streptophyta; class Pinopsida; order Pinales; family Pinaceae; genus Pinus; species Pinus taeda. The sequence continues at coordinate 14,247 of APFE030124840.1, read as the reverse complement.
AAAGAGTCTGAAGGGGAATAGGAAATAAAGGAGGATCCTATACATAATGCTCCACATTTGCAGCCTCTTAAGTTGAAGAATATGAATATTGGGATAGAATAGAAACTAAAGGTTTCTTCCAATAGAGATGATTGGGATGAATGAGTTCCTGCTACGTTATGGGCTTACCAAACTACAATCAAGCAACTCCATAATTACACTCCTTTTGAGCAGGTTTATGGGAAAGAAGTTGTTCCTGTTGAGTTTATTTTTTCTAATATTTTTATTTCTCATGCAACTCGAATGTCTAGAGATGAATCCATTCCTAAAAGAGTGCATGAATTATTGCGACTAGATGAGTCCTGATTTCTTGCGTATTTTCACCAAATTGTTGAGTAGTGCCAAAAGGCTTGGCATGATTGAAAATTGAAATATCAAAAAGAAGTCATTTTCTATGGGAAACTAGGTATTAATTTATGATAGCAAGTATCACAAGCATCCTAATAAGCTCAAAATCCATTGGCTTGGTCCTTTTTATGTTGCAAAAATTAAATATTTTGGTGTTGTTTCACTTGCTCAATTAGATGGTACGCTCTTCTCTAGATGGGTGAATGGCGCTCGCTTGAAGCCCTATTTTTATGTATCAACATCACAAGAAAGTTTCCTCTTCGTGAGGGTAGTAAGTACAATTTAGGATAACTGCATCAATAAGTCTTTTGTTAATTTAGTAGTTGTGTCATCAATCTTTTCTTTAGTTGTGACCCACCATAACCCATTATGGTGTTGGAGATTTTTTCATATCTTAGTGTGTCAGTGTCACTAATGCTTGTCTTGTTTGTTATTATTTACAGTCATGTCCAAGTTAGTTATCAAATTTGTCTCCCAATTCCCGATAATATTTTTTTCCACCATTAGCCCTTGTGTTATGTCACGATATTCCTCGATATCTGTCTGGATTACATGTTATTAAGTTGAGTATGATTTTAATTTCCTACAACTAATGTCTAATCCCCCCCCCTCCACCGTTCTATATATACCCACTCTTTGCTTCCATTTTCACTCTTTTCTCTCCCACGTTCTTAGTTTCCACTCTGGCTTCATCTTCGTATATCCCTGAATCCTCACTTCCTTGTCATACCCCCGTCTATTTTGTGTATATATTTCAACTTGCAAATATGGTTCGCCAAACTAAAACCATTATCAGTGTATGCCTAGTTGATTCTCATATCCACTACTAGGATGACCTCTTATGAAAGTACGATAAGGCCCATCTTGTTGATAATGACATATCTAATTCATCGATGTTCCCTGTGCTTCGAACCAATGTCTTTATGGAGCCCAATACCTGTCCCAATGCCTGTTTGACCTTGAAACTCAAAATTGATTTCCTTCCATTGAAATTGTCTACTCTTTTTGTTCTATAGGAGTTACCTATTTTCCGCACCATCGATGAAGTCATGCACTGCACCGGACTTTTGATCAGTCGCCTCCATGGGGTTTCTCTCTAGTTGGACTGAGAATACCCAATCCATGCAGAAGATATTTACAGGCTCATCAGCCTATCCATTTATGGTGATGATGTTAGTTCAACTTTTCATAAAAATGCTAAGCGTAACAAGAAGATCGATCCGACTAATCTGTATAAAAAGTATGGAACCAGTAAAAAAGGGTGTGGAGATATTCTTGATATAATTAACAATATGTCGGTTCAATTTTCTGTCACCATTATCGCTACTAAATTCATGCATCATTTTACTAAAGGAGAATGTTCATTAGATTCCCTATCAGTTGCAGAGGCTTATGTGTGAGGGGACTAGCTCTACTGATCCACTTCTCTTCTTCATGAATTATTTGAAGCTACGAATGATGTTTATACTCAGCCTACCTATTTTATTTTTGGATATCTTCTTCTTGTAGTGGCTATGTAAAAATGGTTTTCTCCAGAAGGCTGAGACCTCACCATGGTCACAAATGGAGAACATATTTCATATTCTTGTGCACATTGGCATAGCACTAAAGACATCGTCAATAAAGAGTTCAATGATCTTGTGTTTGGTAAATGGTTCAACAAAATGGAGGCTATGACTAGAACTATCTCGTGAGTACCACAACCTTGGCTCGACTAGTATGCTCATCATATCGAGTTTGGTATGTCATAGTTCTTGTTATCTTTGGTCTTTCATGTTTTCCCTACCACTTTTTATATGCGAAAGTTGCCTTTCTATATCCATGAGAGCGACTTCCATAATGAAGTCATCACTTTGTTGAGAGTTGTTTCATGGCAGAAAGATGGACTGGACTGGTTCAATTTGATGCTATGAGGCCTACCGGAAATGCCCCTTCCTCCTCATGCAAGCATCCTGGTGATACACAAGAGGATATTCATCCCTTGTTGAAGAAAGAAAAGGAGTGTGTCAGCTCAACACATGCTACTTGGAGTGTGGTATATTCTTTGGTTGAACAAGCTACCCAGTTACATCAAGTCACTCATGTATCCACTGCACCACCCATCATAAACTACTCCACCTCCTACTGCTACCTCATCTCCTTTGTCGTCTTCCACAACTTCACTCATTTTTGTCACGAAAATGGATGATTTCATGAAAAACCTTGAACAGTGTTGTCAAGTAATCTCCATTGTTGCCTAGAAGCATGATCTTATTACTTTCATTCCATTCCCAGTTCTTCATAGAATTGCACAACACCAAAAGGGTGTGATACAGAGAGAATCTTCACTGCAAGATCAATCATAATGCTTCATTGCTAGTGGCCAACCACTACAATCGCGACTTCCAATGCTAGATGCATTATTAGTGGACACTCTTAGAACCGATTCTTCATCACTATTGTTTCAATTTATTCATGCCTTTGTGTCACAGTTGGAGAACTTTCATTTCTAGACCAAGACTCGTTGTGTTGACCTCCAAGTCACTTGTGAAGAATAGGATGTCAAGAACACCAACTCAACATCATCGCCACCAACCAAACAGAGTTGCACATTGATAAAGATTGGTTAGAAGCTTGGGTAAGTGATGTTCATTCTTAGTAGTAGTCATTATGGCCTACCATTGCACCTTTTTCCAAAGAGCAGCAAAAAGATCTTGTTGCTTGTTCCCTTGTTGAAGGTTGTACATTTTTCGAAGCAGCATGTAAGCAACTTGTCACCTAGAATTTGGTGTTCCAGGATACTATTGCTAGCCTGCAGCAGTGAACATTAGATACATATGAGCTCCTCAAGACCCAAACTGCTGACAAGATTCAGGCATCCACTTCTATCTGCGATATTTTTCCACAACTTATGTAGGAATCTCATCAACTAGTTACTCAAATTTATGATTGGAGCAGCGTTCTTGCAAAGAATAATTCACATGTTTATCCCTTGTGCAAGAATTTCAAGAGCTTGCTCCAGCAAGCGATGGTGACTTCATACCTATAGTTAAAGAAGTAATGCATGGCTCGGGTTGATGAATTCAATCCTCAGATTAATCAGCTCTAAGACACATACCAGGTGACTAAATGTTTTCTTCGCGACCTTCACCTAGAAGCTCAAAAGACACTTCCTTAATTTTAGCATGCTATCCACTCTTGCTAATCTATAACTCTAGGAAATTGTACAATTGTAGCCCAGCGATCTTAGTGAATAGGTAGTGGAAGAATTTTCAAGAAAAATTTCTACCTTATTGGCATCATGGAACTCATTTGTTTCTACCTATACAACATTCAAGGGCTCATCTGTTCAAAACATTCCAAAGTTGGGTCCTTCGTTTAAAGGTACTACTGTTGATCCAAGTGGAAGCCAACCTACATAAAGTTCACATCCTAAAGAAACAACACATTGACTCGAGGGCGCGTCAATGCATTGTAGTTGGGGTATGTTGGGTCCTTCATTTTTTAAGGAATAAGAGTTGCAGAGGACATTTTGGTTAAAGTTGTCAAAAGCAGAGGAACAAAAAAGAAAGATGGCAATCGAAAATGTTTTGGAACTTGTGTTATGGAAAATAAGGGTTTGTACCGAAAAACCAGGAGTTTATTTTGATACAATCAATAGAGAACCAAGATAATGGCCCTAGGTATTGGAAAACCTCAGATCAAGTGAGTGAGGGACCAAAGACTATATCAAGCAAGTGCAGCTATAAAAGAAGATGAAGAGAAGTGAGAAACAATATTAGATAGCTTTGCAAAGTTTAGATGGCATCGTAAAAGTTTAGATTGTATTACAAGCCTAAACATTACTTAAAGTATTGGATTGCGCTGTAATTTTAGTTTTGATGTAATGTTTGGGATCTGAACTGTGAAAGATTGCTTATGGAAAAATGGGATACGTAGTGTTCTTTTTTGACACTTATTTTGAGTTGTGTTATCTGCGTGCAAGTCTGTAATGTGCCACAATGTGTAATGGATAAATGTTTTTGTAATCAGGATCTATTGTTTTAATAATAAAAGGAGAATAGGAATTTTGTCATTTGTTTGTGTATTTTGTGCCCCCTTTTAATTTTTCCACTTATGTCTATTTTCTGTTAAATGCATGAGTTAAATAGTTGTGAATGAAAGCATCAATGGTTGTACAATTGATGGGCCTCTAAATTAGACATAAATTAAGGCCCGTGCCTCTAAATTAAACATCAATTAAGGCCTATGAACATCGTTCAGCACATTAAACCTCTCTTTTTGCATTAGATAATTTATTTTTAACTTTAATATATTCATTAGGAAGGTTTATGAATAATTGGATATTTTTGCCTAATGTTATTTATTTTTGTGGAATATTATGAGAATATTGGGCGGATTATGAAGATTTGGAGGAGGATATAATTTAGGGACTTGTTCCCTACTATAGGAGGATCAATAATATATAATAAATCAACAAGATATTATGGAATTATGGCATAGATTGTGGAACTCCAATGATTGAGAAAATCTAGGAATATGTTCCACTAATCAAGGGACCAGATCCACTAATCAAGGGATTTTGGTGTGGAAAGCTTCCTCCATTCATAGGGAATGATTCATAATCATTTTTTATAAGTACCAAGTCGAATTTGTCTCTATGAAATGATTGAGAAAATCTAGGAATGTATTCCCTGCCATTTAATGCAAATTCCTAGTATTTGGGACCAGATCCACTGATCAAGGGATTTTGGTGGGGAAAGATTCCTCCATTAATGGGTAATGATTCCTAATCATTTTTTATAAGTAGCAAGTTGAATTTTCCTCTATGGATATATTTTCATTAGTGTTCTTGTGGAGAGAGCTCATATTTTTGCAGCTCCATTGTATTTTCTTGCAGGGATGTAATTGTTTTGATAAAAATAATGAAGATTGGTGTCATGCTCAGCTTCTAAATCTTGTTCTCCTCCATATTTATCTAAGTTTCCTTGGGCTTGGCCATCCCAGGAACCTCACAGCCCTTTTCTATCATTTTATTTCCTTCTTTTCACTGCTTATTCACATGCACCTCTTATTTTTATTTCTTTCTATTTCTGCATTTAGTATTAATGATTTCTTGTTGTAGGATTGAGTTAAATGGTTTATGTAAGTTCTTTTCCAAGATCAAAATCATTATTTCCTCCTTGGAAAAGCTTTGGAAGTTCATATTAGTCATTGAGATGATTGGATTAGTCATCTTATTCCCAAATCTAGATTGTTGGACCTCCTTTTTAGCAAAGAACAGTAAATTTCTGCTATTTTTTAGAGCATGGTAACAAGATTCAATCAGTTGGTTCCACTTTAATTATATAAAAAAAAAATTCTAGTTCACAACAAAAATTACCCCATTTCATTTGCACTTGATTTGGTTAGGCATTTTTTAGATTTACTAGCTCACTAGTTCTCGAATTTCTAGATTTTCGACTAGTAATGTTTTTTATTTTTTTTTGCATGGGTTAACAGAGGTCTTTTTGAGTGATTCCACTTGGAATAGGGACCTAATACATCCTAGCTAATAAAAAAAATTGTCCCATCCAATTTGGATTTGATTTTCTTGGTCATTAAACCCTCACCAATTTCATCATTTCAGAATGAAACTTCTCCAAGCTTTTTGAGCAAATCCATCCATCTCCCAACTTTGGTTTTGAGTTTTGAAGTGGTCCTAGGCACTCCCTTGCCTCATTCCATCCACCAACCACCTTCACCAAGATTTCCATCACCTTCAACATCTATCCTTTTGCTCACGGTTGTATCCTCTAGGTTTTGAGGGGATCTTGTAGGTTTTTAGTACATCCTGTAGGTTTTCCTGTAGTGGCCTGTTTTGAGGCCGAATTGAGTGAAAACCTCTAGGAAGCCACACAAGGTCACCTAAGGGTATCCAAAACCTTCCAACCATCCTCCACCATCCCTAAGCCACCCGCCACATCACCAAAAGAGATTAGCTTTCACACTTGTTTTTCCATAAAAAGAATAAAATGAAAAAAATAGATTTATTTCAGTCCTTTACATGCACAGTAGTGATGTTTGATGTTTTGAATCTGCATGCTTAGGATAGTAGGATTGCATACATGTTAACTTAGGATTCTTTTGAATAAAATCCTCTTAGCAGTCAGTTAGAAAATGGTGTGTTTTAGCATTTGATTTTAGTCTCTTTCCTTGTACTTTCTTTCTTCCACTAGGTTAAGGTTCCATTTCAAACATTTCATTCTCTACAATTAGTTTAGGATTTGGCTTCAGTACATGCACTCCATTACATCAGGACAACAAAGGAAGGACACATTGTATGCCGCACATATAGTTTCGATATCTCTTAAGTTTGTACGAACCCCGGGTTGATAATTAAAGTTGGTAGCCTTGGGAGTTGTAGCATTCTTGTTGCAATACCAAGTCTCATCAACAATATTCTTAGATAACTAAATCTACATCCCTTACACATTTCTATGGTTCTAGATCACCTCACGTGATATTCTCCTTTGATCCAAGGGAGTGAAAATATTGGTGAAGTGCTAGACTACGCGGAGACTTTTGTTGGCACCCTAGGTCGAACCTTGGGTCAAGCTTAATTTAAACTTTTCCACCAAAATATTAATGGGTGTAGAATTCTTTTATTTGGGAGGAATTTTAGAACCAAATACTGATATTTATGCTTTAATGTGCCCTTTGAATCACTTCAAACTTATTTTTGAAACAAAAGTTATGCAAAATTGAAACATACACACTTTTTTTTTTGTTTTTTAGTAGCTCGATATTGAAATTGTTGTATATTTGTAATTTCGGATCTCTGAGGTCTAAAATTTCATTATGTCATAACCCTATGACTCTTCTTTCTAACCCCACAAGTCAGGTTGAGATTGGATTCTTTAGGAAATCTTTATTCCCAATCTCCCACGATGACATGATTATCAATTGGTTTAGTAGATAGAACTTTTATGGAGTACCACATGTCACTATTTCGTCCTTTGACCCTAAAAATGGTACACGCAAAATTGAAGTTGGACCATTTAAAAAAAAATATTATGAAATTCAAATCGGATACTTAGAGATAAAGTTATGATGATTTTCCCTAGGTCAGCTTTCTGAGATTGAATTTTGGATCCTACAAAAACCCTAACTTCCTTTGATCATATCTTTGAAAATGTAGCAAAACAAGATATAAAATTCATATACAAAGTTCACCACTATTTTGGTTCTATGTAGTTTCAATTTAAGCTTATGAAGCCTTGTAAAAAAAAAAGTTATAGTGGAAATTCCAAGATTACATGTTTGAATAAGAGAAACCCTAAAACCCAAAGCTTGGATACCAAATGTTATGCAACTAGCTCACAAAATAAAAGAAACGATATATCAAAAACTTAAAAATTAGCCTCTTTGAGGGGGGAACCTCATTTAAATTACATAAATGAAAAATTATTGGATGATAATACCTCCTTGTTATATATAGGAGTCTAACGGGCTACAATATAATTAGAGCCTACATAACAATAATAATGTAAGGGAACAACAATAAAAATAGTGGGGTTCTATGGGGCACAATAATAAAAATAGGGGGCTACAATAATAATAACAATAAGGGGAATATACTAGTATTATAGGGACCTAATAGGGGGCAACGCCCTCAAAGCTAAAAATAGATGAAAAAATTCCTTGTAAAATATTGTAATTTCGTAGTCAATATAGGTCGTTCATTAGGTGGATGATCTAATGGTATAAGTTATGTTAATTTAGGTTCTTTTTCCCTAGAAGGAAACTCTTGTTTTATATGAGGGAATTGCATTACAATTGTGTATTATTATTCGGAGTGAGAGCGAGAGAGAGGAGGTTGTGTGAGAGAAAAGAGGAAATTATAGTGAATTTGTTGTAGGTTGTATCTCTTCATTTTGTTGGATAATATAAAAAGAAGGATTGGTTGTTTCTCCATGGATGTAGCCCAAATTAGGTGAATGATGTATATCTGTGTCTCTCTTTTTTATGTGTTTATATATTTTTGTTTCCACAATATTTTATGTATTTCATTGCTCCATTAATTAATTTCTAACATCAAGTTTTATGATTTTAATATTGAAAATTATTTTTCATTGTTCATAGCGGGATCCAAAAGAAATTGATATCAGTCAATGTTATCGAGAGAATTACTTACCATACACTTTTTGTCCTCTAATATCAATCATAACCATCCTTAACCCCCCCAACCTTTTTTCCCTCATATTATTAAACCCCACCCCCCTATCCTTTATTATATATTTATATTACACAATAATATTAATAATATTAATCTCTAATTTATTAATATTATTAATTCTTTCTTTTCTCTCCCCCTCCCCTGTTTCTTTTTCTAACCTTAATTTAATCTAATTCAATCTATAATTGAAATTTTATTTCCTAAATTCAATCATAATTTATAATCTATTTTTTGTTCTAAAATAAATTATATTTATCTATACTATTTTTTATATTAGTTTATAGATCCAATCAAATATGTTTTAAATTATTTCTAATATTAATTAAAATTTGAATCCATTAGTTAGCAAAGGATTGAGACTTACTCTATTCTAATATAAAATCAATCATTAATGTCAAATTGACCAATTCTTAAAAATGGCATTCTAAATCTTATTTATTATAATAATAATAATTTACCAAAATTAACTCTGTTACTTTATATTAAAATTTCTTCCCTATACTATTCCACCTCCATATATATATATATATGATCTCCTAATCTAACTCGAATATTCTATATATGCCCCTTATCCTTTCTATCATTTACTCCATGTCACTATAAAAATTAAATTAAATTAAAATTTTATATTGTTGGTAACAATAATTTCAATTTGACCTTACCATAATATATAATTAATTTAATCTTTAATATTTACTAATAAATCAAATTAACTTAATTTATATTAACGTTCAAATCCTTCCCTATCTGCAATAGTTATATCCCTTCTCTAATGGCCATGTTCTTATGTTATTTGTTCAAGGTTTAGCACTCTTCTTATCATCAGTAAGCTTTCTGTCCCTGAAGATGGGTGAAGTGTTCACCCTAAAAGTCAGACATCTCACTGTGAATACACAGTTATCTATAAACCTTCAGCATCATCATTGAGATTGAAGTTTTCAATAGTACCACACCCACAACCATACACCATTGGTTGGTTGAGCCATGGACGAGACATTCGTGTCAGCTAGCAATGTTTCCTATCCTACGGCATCAAGCCCTTCAAAATTGAGTTATTGTGTGATGTTGTCCCACTTGAAGTTTGTCATGCTCTTTTAGGACAAATTATGTGTGTAAATTCCATGATGTTTATGAGTCTCTTCCTTGTAGTATCATTGTTACTTTGAAAGCTTAGCCCTATAGGATACCAAAGGTAGTCCCAACTATTGCAATTGCATTGATCTTAGCAAAACAATACTAGAAATTAATCTCTCATACTACAAAGTTTGTTCTCTTCATGGTTTTATCATAAGGTGAAAGGATGGTCACTGCAACCACCACAACTTATGCACGGGGCCTCTCTACACAACAAAATCAAGTGGACAATATTGTAGAGACATACATAGATATTTTCAACCTACCTATGGGAATGCCTCTAAAATGCAAGGTCAAACACTCAATTGACTTGATGCCTAGTGCTCATTTACTTGATGTACCAATATATAGATGCTCTCTCTTGGAGAATGAGGAAATAAAAAATCATATTCATGATCATTCAAAAGGGCCACATTTAATTGCGATCTTCAACTAATGAGAGTCTAGTTGTATTGGTGCAAAAGAAGGATGGGGCATGGAGACTCTATATTGATTATCATGCCCTAAATGAAATCATTATCAAGAATAGATACCTGATCCCTAGGATTGATGATATTCTTGACCAACTTAAGGGTGTCGATTTCTTTAGTAAGATTGATCTGAATTCAAGCTACCACGAGGTTCCAATTAATCAAATTGATGGATAGAAGACAAAATTCAAATATAAATGAGGCCTTATCGAGTGGATTTTCATGCCCTATGTCTTGACTAATGCTCCAGTGATGTTCATAAGGATGATGGATGATATCTTGCATCCATTCACAAACACTTTTGTGGTTCTATACTTGGATGACATTCTCATATTTAGTAGAACTTGGGAGAAATATTTACAACACATTCAACAGGTCTCGAGCGCCCTAAGGTAACACAAGTTGTATGCCAATTTAGAGAAATACCCATTTGGCATGTAGATGATTCAATACTTGGGATACATTTTGGATGATCATGGGGTGCATGTGGACCTAGTCAAGATCCAACGGATTCAGTATTTTCCAACCCTGATGACTCTAATAGAGCTTCATAGCTTCTTGGGCCTTGCTAAATTCTACTAGAGATTCATGTTGGGGTTCTCTATCATGATTTTTGTTGGAGTCAAGGGATCAAGGGAGGAGAAAAAGAAAAGTTTTCTCAGTATGATTCATATCATAATGCATTCAAGGATCTTAAACATCACATTTTCTCTACACCAATCCTCACCCTAATAGACTTGTAACAACCATTTGATATTCAGACAAATGCCTCTAACTGAAGCCCTCACTCAACAAGGACATATGGTGGCCTATCATAGTGAAACACTCTGATATTATAGGGAGATAACTCACCTATTATAAGGAGACGTACTCCATCATCCAGGCTTGCTAAAAATGGAAGCATTTTATTCTAGGGAAGGAGATGATCATTGACATTGATTAGAGGTGTTCGCACTTTATGTAGACACAAGGAAAGTTACAGAATGAGCACCATAAAAATTGGTCCACATACCTGCAAAAATTCCATTTGATAAACAAATATAAGAAGGGTAGCACCAATCATGTCATAGATTGTCAGCTCCCAATTGTGGTTCTAACCATAGTTCTTAACTCTTAGGGGAACGAGATCTTTAGGTGGTCATAAATACAATAGTGACTTTGACTTCACTACTAAATACTAGATGTCGATGGAAGGCAAGAAAGTTGTAGACTTCCACCTCTAAGATGCACTCTTGTGCTACCAAGGATACCATTTTGTTCCTTCAAGAGAGTGCACCAAGCAATATGGAAGGTACATTACAGTCAGGTGGCAGGTAACTTTGGTGTGGAGAAGATAGTAGCAATACTTCAACAATATTTCTATTAGCTACAGATTTGATAGGATGTTCAATAACATATCATATCGTGCACCGCCTATGACATTGCTAAACCAACCATCAAGTAGTAGGAGTTTTACACTCCTCTACCCACCCTGGACAAGCCCTGGGAGTCAATCTCCATATATTACATTTCAAAATTTCCATCAACCAAGCACTGTAATGATTATGTGTCTCTAGTTTTCAACTAGTTCTCTAGGATGTCCATTTTCGCACCCTACAAGAAGAACTTACATGATCACAAAGGTAGTGGTTGACAATGCTTTTGAATTAAGCATTCCCCCTTTCCTTGTCTTTCACCTAGTGTTTAATGTGGAGCTTCTTCAGCAATATTTTCCACCTCTATTGGACACCTCAGAGCAAACTAAGCAATTGGCCCCCACATAACTCAATATTTATTACATTGAAAAAGCTATATTGGATAAAACCATGGAAACCAAGACGAAGGATAGCCACAAACAACACATGCAACTCTACCAATTTGTGAAAACTTGGTGGCTTATTCACCAAGGCAAGTGGCTCACCAAGAGCCAAATTCCAAAAAAGTTTCTCCATCTGATTGGGGGAACTCAATGCAATGGATACCATTACTTACTAAATAGGGAGGACTGATCCAAGTGGATATCAGTGGCGATCCACCTACTCCATTGACTCAAAGAACAATTCTCCATCTTGGCAATTTTTCTATAGCTCTTCGGGTCTTGGGCTTCAAGGGTCATTTTAAGGCCCTAAATTTTTTTTTTTTAATGTGGGGGGACCTAAGCAATAGCAGCCAACTATCCCCTATGCCCCAGTCAAAATGTGTAATTTTTGGTTGGGCCTTTTCAACGAGTACCGAGCATGCGAGACGAAGATCGTATGTTAAATTTATGACCCTCGGAAATTGATGTACCAACTAACCCCATTGAGCCATGCAAACCTTTTGGAATTTCATCTTCTAGGGTTGGTTCTTTTGACCTTTGGGGTTCGTTCTTTATGTTAAAAGGCCATTCTCTCAACCTCTTGTAATAGATTTTATGAATGCATGTAGCCACCATCTCTTTATGTTCGGAGATAGTTACCACCATTCTAGCCAGTCTATGTTCTACAATATTATATATTTCATTTATTAATAGAAGTTGGGTTTTCACCAATTATTGTAATACTTGTTATATTTACTTGTGTGTTCCATTTATTTTCTTAAATTTCATTGCATTCCTTGTTTGACCTAGATCAATAGTATGACATTACATTCACCCATAACCACGTATTGTATTCAAAGCTAGAACAGTGAATGGTTGTTTGGTAGAATGGAAGGCTCAACCTAGATATTTCAACACATAGAAAAAGTGTTGTTAAATTGGGAATTGTGTGTGTGATGTTTGTTGGATATATACACTCTCCCATAACCATGAGTGACAAAAGGTGTATGTTATGGAACACACTCAAAGCCACAACATGTTATCCAAGTATAACAATTTTAAATTATAAGCCATCAATCCATCATATTAGATATTTATTCATAATATCATGAGTATTGTGTATGCACATAATAGGGTATTCATTTAGCGAGTACCAATTTGGATTATTTTGCAAGTATATCTAGCATACAAAGTTACATACATTTGTATTTCTAATAAACAAAGTTTGGAACCAATATAGAATTAGAGTGCAATGTTTACTCTTTCCCAACAAAAAGTGCATTTATCTACATTACAAAAATGTCAATAGATAAATAGAGCATGCATTCAACTAATTTGGAATTAATAAATGAGCCTTGTAATCAATTCGAAGTAGATATTGTATAAAATCAAAATATATGTATGTAGAAAATCCATGTTGGTGAAATGTGTGGGTTATTGGTCACTCATTTAGGGATAAAAAAAGTACATCAATATCTCAATACATAAATAATAAATCTTATAGTATCAATGTTAGAATGTTACAAAAGCTAAATGGGAAAAAAGTGAAGAAGATGAGGCCCCAAACCAAGAGAAACTCAAATACTAGTGGAAATAAGCTCTAAAGATAGGCTCCCATACTATTTGGAAAGAAACTGTAGATTGGCATAGTTTTTGAAGGAATATACAACACTAACAAAATTGAGTACAATTCTCTCCATGTCATAATAAGGGATTAATGTCCAACCTAAGAGAAATCATTTATTCAAAAATCAATAATAAAAATCCCTATTAAATGCAAGATAACCTACCAATAATGAAAGTGAACACCAAAATAATAGTATTATACTAACAATAGGTAACCCTGGTGATGTTTCTTTTGGAGGCCTTTTCAAGGATTCTCATAGTTGGGTACTTCACCTTTATGCAGCTGATTTTGGTTTTGCAAGTAATAACGAGGATGAATTCAATGCGGTCAAATAGGAACTTCTCATTGCAAGAAGAGAAGGGTTCAGAAATTTGGTTGTTGAAGGAGACTCCAACCTGGTGATTGAGGTCATCAAAAAGTTGAATCATGGCACCAAATGGGAGAAGCTTAGCCAGAGCTGGAGGATGGCCCACTTGGTCCAGGAAATTAGCAACCTCATTCCTTTCTTTGACTATATTATTCCATTGCATGTTCTAAGGAAGGGTAACAAAGCTGCGAAATTCTTAGCTAAATGGGGATGTCTTCATATGGGTACAACCCTTGATGTCCCTTGGATGGATAACCATCATGGCAAATTGGATCTGTTGCTCCAGAT